>CABFOW010002806.1:65454-90732 GCA_902141385.1 Timema californicum | reverse complement strand
TAGCTTTATGTCTTATAAACTAACTTAAGACTAGGACAGGAACAACATTCTGTCCTCCGCCATTAATGTACCAATATGAGAGGGTAAACCCACATTTCACCAATTATAAATTTACAGCCATGCCAGGAATTGTACCCGGGACCCTTATCTCAGTAGACAGACACGCTACCGACTGAGCTAAGGTGTCGGATTTATAGCCTCATCTAAATATCTTATTCTTTGAATTGAAAAAATGACACCTGGGTTTGAATCCCGCATCCAGATGTCATTTTTCAATCCAAAGAATGTTATATTATATGAACATGAACAACAAAACTAGACTCACCTTTCCAAAGCCAAGTTCATTTCAAACGTCATCATCCTGCCGGTGTCCACATGAAATATGTACAACATTCTGCCCACTCTCGCCTCACCCCCTTAAGGGAGGAATTGCTACGAGCTAGGATCTTGCTGGTTACACTTCATAGGTGGTGTTCCCCCCTGTCTGCTGTTTGTGAAAGCATGACAAAATAACAAACAAAAACATATAGTTAAAAATGTGAACATAAGTATTCGGAACCTTTTCTTTAGCACTATGTCTTACCGTCTATTCAGGTTATATGCCTATGTACTAATTACACTAATGAGTTAAGGATAAATAAGGTTGAATTTAGAGGAAGTGTACCAACATTTGTGTGTAAAGTAGGGAAACCCTTTAGAGTGAAAAAAAACTTAGTACACCAGATCGGGATCAAACCATAATTTCCCCGTCATAAGTAGTCTATTTCTATTGCGAGAGTGAGCCTTAGACTATGCTGCCACCAAAACAGGTTGTGGTGAAACCTGAATCATACTGAAAATTAAAAATATATTTCAAATTTTTAATATTTATTTATAATCTTGTTCGTGGTAGCTTCAATGGCTATTGTTCAAGGTTTTTTTTTCCATCCCAGTGTTTAAATAAGTACCTATTGGAGATATAGGCCTCACAATAACTAAACTAATGTGATAAGGATAATAAGGTGGAATGTATAGGTAATATACACACATTTGCATGGATTGGGAGTGGGGAATCGTTTAGGAAAAACCACACACTCTACACCAGGCTGGCATTCGAATCCCGACCTTCTCATTACAGGATAGTCAGGCTGGGTGAGCCTGACATTTAGTCTGGGTGCCCTCCGATGGAGATCTTCAAGGTCAGTTGGTAAAAGTGGCAATATTAAACCTTGCCAGGGTTGCCCTTATCTTCTTACTACTTAATACTGTGTGTTTTTCATAGGAAATTTTCATTTTTACAAACTGCTTAGATTGAAGAAAACGGTAGTTTAAAATTTCATTTTTCATTGAAGTGATTAAGTATGTAAAGTCATATAATGTTTATAACAGGATTAGTTAATATTAATAGAGAAATGCATCTTCTTTCGATTCACAAACCTTGTTTGAAGGGAAACAAGACATGTTTGAATCAGCAAGCAAGCGTAATTCTTCTGGTTCACTTTTCCATCCATCCAAAGACCTACTATTTTAAGCCAAATTTCTCAAAATGGAAATATTCCTGTTTTTTATTTTTACCAAATTTTGAATGATTTCCTGGTTTTTCCATGACACAAAAAAAGTCCGGTGTTTTTCCGGTTCTCCCAGTTTACCAGGTGCATAGCAACCATGCTACAATGGTGTGAGCAATATAATATATAGGCCTTCAATTAGTAAAGTAGACCTCGTTGTAAAATGGTTGGGTTTAGTTTCTGGTCGGAACATAGTGTAATGAGGCATAATGGTTTCCTATAATTTCTCCAGCTCTATGCTGATAGGCCTTAAATTTACCTCCTCATTATGGTCTCAAAGCTTAGGCAAAGTCACTTAAATAATTAATAACCGCACAAGAACATTCTAAGCGGGTTAGGGAAAGGAATATATTTAAATCAATATTTAAATAGCCCAAGTTATCAAATTTATAAAAATAATGCATTGTTGCAGTAAAAAGTTACATTTATGACTTAGCCCTGAGTACCCACATTAAAAATAACATATCAAATAATATTATTAATGAATAAAAATATATTCGCAGATCAACTTAGGACTCAAAAAGTAAATTTAATAGGAAATTTTGAAATACTTTTGACCTTGAAATCAACCTGAAAGTTAAAACAGTCTTAAATATTACACTCAAGTATTGCATCAGTCTAAGTATTTGAAATAACATAAGCTGTGCAAAATTTGAATAGGTTAACTAGTGGGCAAAACGAGTAACGAACCTGTTTAGCTTAGATGGAGTATGTTTTGCTTTGTTTGACAATCAAAACAAAGCAGAATATATCCTTAGGCCATATTTATTGACATTTTTCGAATCTAAACAAGCCGTATTGATTATTTATTCAACTCTTCCTAGTTACACTTTTCAACAACTTTAACTAAAAATAAAATGTATTTTACGTAAACATTTAAACAGTTCAAAACTATAGAATTAAAATAACAAGCTTTGTACACAGTATATACTAGCCCTGGCTATACAAAACAAAGATACCTAGAACAAAGAAAATGTCTTCATTTCACTATCAACAACAAAATTGAGTCAAATATGGAAGAATATTTATTCATTTTTGATTACGTTTGATTCCAAAATGTTATTTAATTTATATAAATTGAATTAAGTTTTGTACGTACCCTTTTCCAGTCGTTTTAGCAGACGTCCTTTCATTTTACTAGCTGCCATTAGTGGCAACAATACAGCTGTTTACTGCTAGGTATGCTGGGAAACTGCTTTAATAAAGGTAAAGATACTCCACTTTTCATACATTAAAATTTTCGTATTTTATAATATTGTTTTAGTATAATATAAAATAATGTTATAATTATCTAATGTTTTTCAATATTATATACAAAATATTGTTTTAAAAAACATCAATAAAATATAATTATCATATATTGAAGTTATAACATTAGTAAGTGAAGTATATTTTTTCTTATGATAGTATGAAACAGCTGAAGACCTCGGCTCCCGCAAATCCTGCGATCATGGACCAAGTGCGTGCCCTGCAGAACAAGGTCACAGTTTGGCACGTGCGTGTGCAAAGTNGTAAGTCTGAAAATCTAGAGCAGACGGCTGGATTATGTCTTTATCATATTGTGGCGAGCGTATACGTTTCAATATATTTATTTACTTTAGACAGCAAGTCTATAGCGCAGCATTCACTGCGCCTGAGCAAAAATAAACCCCGCCTAATACTATTAATCAATTTACAGCCTTTGTGAGGTTTCCGACTTAGTCCTAATACCAAGGCATCAGGTCCAAACCCAGGGGGAGTGTTTTAGGAGTAACCATCCTCCCAAAAGTGCTATGTACTTATTGTACGATTCATTAAACCTATTTTATTTTATTTCTATCTTCAAGGGGTGTTTTATGTTGAAAAAAAAGTGCCATCTCATGTTGGAGGACTTAACTAGAAATCACCTAATATATTCACCCACCCAATCTACTCCCGATTACTACCCCGCTAAACCTCCTCCCGCCAGCCAAATAAATTTCTGAGCACGGTCTTTTTATCAAACACAGATGCTGTTTGTCATTAAAATACAGAGCATTTGTTTTAAATTTAATATAAATATTGAATACTTTTGAGCACACGTGCTCAACTTTTTGGAACATTGCAACAATATAATTTTAGCATCGTTGTAATCTAAGGATTGTCTTAGTTCTCATATGAATGTAGCCCAAATAAATACATTATCTTATCTATTTTATGACCGAGTTCATAAAAAAATACAATTTTAGCATCGTTGTAATCTAAGGATTGTCTTAGTGCTCATATGAATGTAGCCCAAATAAATACATTATCTTATCTATTTTATGACAGAGTTCATAAAAAAATACATTACAATTATTTTTAAAAAATAGGAAAAATTGATAGACCACGATTGTTTACTTTTGAACTGCGACTAAAATAAAAATGCGCCAGCTTAACAAAAGATAATAACTTTTTTTTACGAGACTATTTAAGTTAGTAACTCACATCGGAGGTCACGCGGATTTAACGCCAAGCTCGTCTTGCCTGATTTGCCGGTGACGGGAATGTTAGGGGTTTGAATCCATGCTGAATGTACTGATAGTGTTTTATTACCACCCCCACCCGAAATAATTTCCCACTCTCCCTCCACGTAAATGCTTATTCATTTCCTATAAATACTACCTTCCTCATCCCTATCCCAATAGCGTAAATTTAAACGAGGACAGCCCAGGTAAGAAGTAAGATGTGTTGCAAAAAAAAAAATATAATGGAAATTTAATTATCTGTTGAAAACCAAGTGGTGTAGTTCTAAAATATGTAACGTTCTAATTATCACAAAGCGTATAACCCGAATGGTTAGTAAGACGTGGTGCTAAATATTATAATTATCACAGGAAGAGCCGTTTAGAAAATACATATATATATATATATATATATATATATATATATATACGATATACTTTAATAAAATTTTAGTCTTTTATTCATTAATTTTTTGAACACATTTCGAGCTTAAAATTACCCTTTACTAACACTGCTACCAAATCCTACATCCCTTCCCATTCTTCCCAATAATAAATCTTGTTTCTTAACTTGATAGCCAAACAAAAATAGTTAGCATTTTGTATGAATTAAAACAGTCAGGAGAAAGCAGCACCATTTAAACCTTGGTAAATCCATTTAGTTTATTTAGACACGAACAGAGCACCTACTTGTGAAATCATAGAATGACACACGTAAATTGTTTATCTCGTCTTCTGTCTGAAATGATAAGCAGTATGCGTCAGTCAAACTAAAGGAATGTTTCTTGTTTTATTTTAAATCGGGAAAGGGATATTTGTGACTTATAATCCAGCCTGAGGGGAAATGAAGAAAAGAAATGAGAAAGATCGGAAAACCACTCGCTAGGGTCGCCACCTGTTCCAAATTTGAATAAAGAATTACTTAATTAGAAGAAATAAGGTATGAATGTTGCAATTTTTTTAAATTGTTGCTTCCAGAAGCTATGTGGAGGTTATTTCTACTCTTCCAATAGTGAGAAAGTATTGTAATCGTGAACATTTTTCACCTGGAAATTTTTATGAATATTGATGTTTTATGTGCCACCAATCTTAAAAAATTGGATTTTACAGTTGTCTCACTCTCCCTCCTCCACTCCCCCCCTTAATTTTGTGTGTCCTAGCAACTGCGCCCAAAGGGTCGAGCAGGTGGGCGACCCTAGATAGGAGTCAGCTTCGGAGTGATAATTGCGTACATCCTGGATTGAAGGGAGGTTAGTTTAGTTTAGCTTATGTTAGTTTATGTAAACTTAGGTTAGTTTAGGTCAGGTTAGGTTAGGTTAGCTTAGGTTAGTTTATGTTAACTTAGGTTAGTTTAGGTTAGCTCAGGTAAGGTTAGCTTAGCTTAAGGTTAGTTTATGTTAACTTAGGTTCGCTTAGGTTAAGTTAGGTTTTATAAATAGGTCTGTTAATTGTTCTGGGAGCAAATAAGACCTCTATACTGATGGTAGGGTGGGAAAAATTAAAAATATCTTACACATCTTTATATTATGTATGTCAATCATTGAAATTGGCCAATGGCCAACTCAGGTAGCAAAATACAAAACAGTACGCAATAGTCGCTATTTCTTGGGTGTACGCAATATCATGGTACGCAATTGTCGTATATTCGTATTTTTGTCCGTACCTGAGACTTCAGTCGAAACCGGTTGTATTGAATCTTGTCCAAACTTGACACGTATTTAGATGTTATATGGTCATACCAAGGCCAAAATTTTACATTGATTCAAGCTCTAAATTATTATTACTTTAGCACCACGTCTTACTACCAGTTCCAGTTATATCCTTATGATCTTAGTGATTAGGAATGTTATATTTATAGGAAGTGTACTCAAATCTGCGTGGAGGGAGAGTGGAAAACCCATTTTGTAAAAACCACCCTCAGTACACCCGATCGTAGATTCGAATCTCGATCTCCCCATCATCGGCAGTATAGTCTAACACGATAATAGCGTGTCAGACCATGCGGCCACCGAAAGGTGTAGGATATATTTTAAAGTTTCAAAAAGATATACACATTAAAAGGGCTCCTTTAGAAACCAATTGTGAAGAAAAGTATGTAAATTATAGCTTCAATACAAATAAGACTTGCTTCAGTGGCCGCATGGCCTAAGCCGTCCTTCTCACAATGTACTAGAATGTCAATGACAGTGAGATCGGGTGTACTGAGGGTGGTTTTTCCTACATGCTGTTCCACTCTTCATTCACCGCAAATTCGGGTACACTTGCTTTAAATTCAACCTTCCTCATCCTAAGCTATTTGTTTGTTTTATAGGTTTTGTTTTATTATAACATTCAACCATATACATAAATGCGTGAACAAAAACACGAGAAACATAAAGGGATAGACATTAACACCAGCCCCGAGGGTCTCTCGAAAATGGACACGACATGGGGATACGTATGGACACAACAAGAATGGTAATGGCGCTGATTTTTGCTTTCAGTAGGTTTGGGGTGGGAAAATCTAAGCTATATAGCGTAACTAGTATTGATGCGTATAACCTGGACAAAATTATTAGTAAGACGCAATGGTAAAATAATAAACTAAGGTCCGACCCGCGAGTAAATGTCTGGGTACGCCACTGCTATCAAGTATTGCAATCATACAAAGGATGTTGGTAAAACAAATAAGTGGTTCGATATCTGTGATCACTGACATGAGTTATAATGGAGGACACGGAAACCCAAGGACATTGTCAAGGATGCATCTATGTAGGGAAATCTCTGTTTTTAAAACCTAACCGGTGTCTCCCTCCCGCATCGGCAACAATGTACGGGCCTCGCCCGTGGCCTTGAACTTTCAGGCGCTGCACCTGAGTGGGCGAGCAGCCAACTCAAAGAAACTTTGGTTCGAATCCAGGTAGGGTCAAATTGTATTTTTTTCTCTTTGTGTGTAAAGGTAAACACTTTTTTAAAAGTGTGGGCTCTTTGGTTATTGGTTTAGCGTTGGTTGGTTGGATGGTTGGTTTGTCGAGACAAACTACAGTCCAATTTATATAGAAAGGGACTTATCTGACAGCTAGAAAAGTTTTTTTTATTATCAGGACGTTTTACTACCTGTTCAAGTTATACGCATATACTATAAAAAATCTAATGAGGTAGGAATGAGGAATGAGTCATTTTAGAGGAAATCTACCCACATTTGAGTGAAGGAAGAGTGAAAAACTATTTAGGAAAAACCATCCCCAGTAGACCCGACCGGGATTCAAACCCCAACCCCCTTGCCTTCTACAGGCCAGTATAACACGAGAACAATGCATTAGACCATTCATTCCTTATCCCACACTGTATTTGCTAACGTTGATTTAATCGTGATCGAGGAATCACTAGTCAAAAGCAGGCACACTATCCGTGTGAGCTATCCCCCTTAGGAAAATTCAAAACAGGTCCTTTTTCGTATAACATTGATTAATATTATTATTATTTAGCACCACGTCTTACTACCCGTTCGGGTTATACGCTTTAAGTACTAATTACGCTAATGGATTAGGAACTGGGAAGGTTGAATTAGAGGAAGTGAGCCCACATTTGCGTGGAGTGAGAGTGGAAAACCATTTAGGAAACACACACACACACCCCTCCCCAGTTCACCCGACCGAGATTCTAACCTCGATCTCCCCGTCCGCGTCCTCGGCAGTCGAGCTCAACACTACTAGCGCGTTAGCCAACTACGCCACCGAGGCGAGTTCTAACATTGATAACATGTGATTATAATACTAGTGTTTTATAGGTAATGATAATATCTATCAAAATGACAGCTGTAGATCACGCGACTTGACGCATGAATACGTGAAAGTAGCTTCTGTATAGTAACTTTTCTAACCCCAGTGAACGTGAAGGTATCGTAATGTAATTATGTGAACGAAACATATCCATTCAATTTGGATACTTCCGAAAAGAAGAGAAAAAAAAGTTTTTTTTTTTTAAATTTCAATTTGAAGAATACATAGGTGTTATAATCATGGTAAATAAGTCTTTGTGAAGGACACAAAGTGTTGGTATGACGGTGAGATGTTGACTCTTCATGTCGGATTTAGTATCCCAGCGTCTTTTAATGCTGGAAATGCAAAAAGGAGTAACGAGACAAGAAATATCAGATAAGACTTAGAATATTACAAAATTCTCCACGTCAATTATATTCGTTTCAAATTGGCTAACCTAAAAATTAAAATTTTGTACTTGTCTAACTTTTATATTTGTCAATTCTATTAATTATCTATACTTTAAACATGCCAGGCCTACCACCGTGGTTCGGATCCCACGTTAAAATGTAGGTCCTCCATTTCATCTCACAATCACCCCTACCATTACCCATTAGCGTAAGTGCGTATAACCCGAACGGGTAGTAAGACGCAGTGATAAAGAAATATATTTGTATACTTTAAACCTTGTTTCATGAAATATTCATAATTTAAAGTCGTTGTATACTAGATCTCAATCAATTAATCGTAATATTTTTGCAGATGTTAACATTTTAATACAAAAAACTTTTATTAATTTGAATTCTGAACTTACATTAACTAAACATTGTATTGTCTAACCTCTTTTATTATTTGTAAGGTTTAAAACATTTTTAACGTGTTTCATGTATTTTAAACTTATCACCTGATCTAATGCTTAATTTATGATGAACAATTTATTAAATGTGTAATGTACTCTATTTTACAATATGTTATCACTATAAATTAACCTAATTATACATTTTTATCTGCAATTTTATTTTTTATATCAACTAACTTAACCAAATTTATCAATCAACTCATTCTATAGATTTTTAAGCAATATATCGAAGTCTTAAATTATAAATAGAAAAAAATCTATGAATAGAATATTAGTGAATAGAAGGTATTTTGCTGCCCTCAGAGTGTTTAGTCTTGAATTTAAAATAACTGTATACAAAATAATAAATCCTTAATCCAACAAATTAACGTGATAAACGTAAAAATAGATATGTGTATATTTATGTGTGTGTGTGTGTGTGTGTGTGTATGTGCAGAGCATGATAGTTTGCTGGGTTTGGGTTTTACTATTTGCATTATTTAAAAAAAAATTCTAAATGTAAATATAAAATATATACAGGCTATCAATAAATGTAAATCATATATATATATTTATTTAATGCAAAAAATTGCGAGATCGGGGTTCGATCCCAGTTGGGTGCATTGAGGGTGTTTTGTCTTAAATAGTTTTTCACTATCCCTCTAGGTAAATACGGGTGCCCTCCTTCTAAACCTTCCTAATCTCTAACTCAATTGTTTAGTTGGCATATAGGCATGCAAACCGAACGGATAGTCAGGCGCAGTGCTAGAAATAAAAATTGCACGGGCAGGTCCCACAGAGCGAACTTGACACCCCAGACAATAAGTTCGTAACGATGTCCCAAAGGTTTTTTTTTCATTTTTATACCATTTTAAATTAATATTTAGCACCGCGTCTTACTGAATTGGGAAGGTTGAATTAGAGGAAGTGAACCCACATTTTCGTGGATGGAGAGTGGTAAACCATTTAAGAAAAACCACCCCTAGTTCACCCGAATGAGATTCGAACCTCGATCTCCCCGTCCTCAGCAGTTAAGCTCAACACTACAAGCGCGTTAGCCAACTACTCCACCAAGGCGTATACAATCTTAAAGTTAATGTTAAAGTTAAAGTTTTTGTAGAAAAGATATAGTAACATTTGGGACGGACGCATCAATAAAATAATACCAAACTCTATAATTTTTTTCGAGCAGCGTGTCTTACTACCTTTTCAAGTTATAAGCATATGCAATAATTACACTAGTAAGTTAGGGATTAGGAGTTTTGAATTTATAAGAAATATACTTGAATTTGCTTGCAGGAATGGTGGAAAACCATTTTGAAAAAAAAAACACCTTCAGTACACCCGACTGAGATTCGAACCTCAATCCCCCCGTCATCGACAGTCTAGTCTATTGTAAGAGTAACGCCTTAGACCACGTGGCCATCGAAGCAGGGTAAAATTTTAAAAAAAGTTACTTTACTTTCACGAACTTATTCGGGCAACCCGTCACTTTTACCAGATGTGAGAAAAATATAATGTCACCTTTGTTTAATGTTGGCTACGCTACATTTATCTGTTATCTTATAAGTAGTTTTACGTACACGTGTCCAGATATATGTATATATATGCGAGGATATCTCTTCCCTCTATGAATTCACCGTATACTTCCGCGTGTATAGTCCAATTTACAAAATAAAGGCCTTATCTGACAGTTAAAAAATATACTGGATATCCTATTACGTACCAGTGTTCTTAAGGTACGTCATGTGACCTGAAACTGTCACTTTTGATAGATATTATCAATACCCATAAAAACAACAATAATATAACAAAATCGTATAATTTATGTTTGAAAATGTTCTTTTTTAAATGAAAATTGAACTGTACCCATCCGTGGATATATATTTTTATTAGTACAATCAACATCAAGGTAAATAACGACTTATTCTGAGGATTAGGGGTTAGGATGGTAGCTTTAAAAAAAACACATTGCCCCTGCATTAGCGTGGAGTTGAGATAGTAAAAACCACAGTGATAAATCATAATAGTAGAAAACCTCAGCGCAGTGCACACCGGACAGGATTCAAACCTCCAACTCCCCCTTTCTGGTGATCCAGTCTATTACGAGCCTGACACCCTAGTTATTGAGATCACCGGCACCGATATGAGTTGTTATTGGCTGGTTTGTAGGTATTTCGATGAAATTAGGTGTGTTTGAGTTTTATTTTTTTGAGAGTGTGAGTTATAATCATGCCCACATTTGATGGGTAAAATAGATCATATTGAGGAATATTGTTATTGTTACTAGGGGTTTGCGAGATCTACTTTTTTGGTTCGAGACGATTTCGGGAACGGAAGTCTCAGAATTCCTTACTTCGATACTAGAACGGACGGGAATTTAAAATTCAAAACTAATTATTTCTAAATTTGATAATATAAAGTACCTTAAGACACTGACAATATTTAATTTGTTAAATGAATACATAGGGCCTAATAGAGGAAATTTAAATAATTATATATAAAGTTGAAAATTTAAGCTATCTTTAATAATTTTGCTATAATTTAGGCTACTTAAATTATAAGCATTTATAAAACACACATTACATTTAAATTTATATCTAGAATAGGTTGACGTAATATTTATATTTAAATAATAAATAAAACATGATAAGCAAGTTTAAAAGTAAATTAAATATGGAGAAAAAAACAATTCCCGAAATTTTCGGGATTACATAATATATTTTCCGACAATCGGGTCGGGAACGGAAAATATTTTTTCCTGCGAGTATCCCGCAAACCCCTATTTGTTACCTATATCACCCACATCGATGAGCTAAGGGTACGTTTGTGCTGCATCCTCACTGCTGGATCATCGCCGAGCTACGAACGTGGATGTGTGGCGATGATGAAACTAAATTATTATTCCTTATTGGTCCATTTATCCTGCATCGGTGTGCTATCCTCGCCATTGCGATGATAATAAATCAGTTTGTTTTCCGAGCCTCAACCATCGCCGGACATCTCGAAACTTGAGCTGTGATTGGTTCCTTCACACAATTTCTGGTTCAATAAGATTTAAAATATACAGAAAGGTCGGTTGTGACATCCTTAAGTGCATGAAAAGTCTCACTGGATAGTTATCGAGCTCTTTATATTAGGTGACCTGGCGGTCTAGGGATAAGGTGTCAGACTTCTGTGCTGGTGGCCGGGGTTCAATCCTCGGTCCCGCCACAGATTTATCTGATTACCAAACCCCTCCTTAACCTCTGACAAGACATCTTGTGAATGTGGGGAATGCCAGGCCTCCACCGTGGTTCGGATTCCAAGTGAAACTGTAGGTCCTTCATTTCATCTCACAATCACCCTACCATTACACATTAGCGTAAGTGCGTATAACCCGAACGTGTAGTAAGACGCGGTGCTAATAATAATCTTTATAGTAACTGGTGAAAGTAACCTTGATAATGTAGTTCTTGGTTTAAAGGGTGTACTCCATACCGTCTCTTTCTCCTTGGAAAAATGAATCACTATCAGTGTCATCAGATGACTGAGACAACATTGTTCCTTTACACGAAACACGACTCACAGCTGACCTCTCATACCAGCATCTTACAGCAATGTGAACAGATGCAGGGTAAATGCTCCATAGCGAGCATCATAGCTACATGCCAGCAGCAAGGTGCCTGGCGAGCATCCATGTGCCAGAAGCGAGGTGCCTGGCGAGCATCCATGTGCCAGAAGTGAGGTGCCTGGCGAGCATCCATGTGCCAGAAGCGAGGTGCCTGGCGAGCATCCATGTGCCAGAAGTGAGGTGTCCGGCGAGCATCCATGTGCCAGAAGTGAGGTGCCTGGCGAGCATCCATGTGTCAGCAGCGAGGTGCCTGGCGAGCATCCATGTGCCAGGAGTGAGGTGCCTGGCGAGCATCCATGTGCCAGAATTGAGGTGTCCGGTGAGCATCCATGTGCCAACAGCGAGGTGCTTGGCGAGCATCCATGTGCCAACAGCGAGGTGCTTAGTTTGGTCTTTTATGGAAATTATTTTAACTCAAATACTTAATTCTAATAAAGGTCAATTTCTCAACTAAGCTTCGGATAGCTAAAAGTGGACATTTGAATGCAGTCCTAGAATTTTGTGTTCGACACTATCTTAGCACATGTCAGATTTAACTTTCATCCTAACAAAATAAAGTAGCGCGTCTTTTTCAAAATCAATAAAAACATTGATCTGTGTTTTTGAAATATTTAAACTTACATCTGTAAATCCTGGCTTTACGGAAATTGGCTGAGCTAGCGTTTTATTGTCGTTTCACTTGGAAGGGGATATTTCAAAACGTCTTTGACATAATTATCTATACGCTTTTTTTATATATACATCTTAGCGTTACTGCCTTTGATATATCTTCAGCATTCCAATTGGTACAATTTATCCTTAAAATAATTAGATATTGGGGGCTGGAGGGTGGTGGTGGAAAAACGGGATTCAATTTGTTTTATAGTTCCGATTAAACGAGAAATTTATGTCTTAGCAGTGGCTAACTCTGTCAAAATGTCTTTATTTTCTTTCTTTAGCAGTTCCAACTCTTTACTCTTGTGTAGGCCTACTTATTAAGTTTGTTGGTCTAGTCCCTTATTCTAAGGTTGGAAAGGGCAAACTATTACTTTCATGTGTATTTAAAAGAAGGTTTAAGTTAATTTTTTTCCCGTTTATCAACTCTTTTATTTATTTCCGAATTACCGCAAGAGGCTGTGTGACAATTGTATCTTAAAATGCGGCACAAACATTTTTTTAACACTCTATTTGGTTTCAATTTGAATAATTACACCCTAAAGTTAGGTTCAAAGTAAGTTTCACCGAAGTGAGCATAGCAAACTCGAGCGCTAGACAAACAAAAATTGTCAGCCGGCTCTTTTACAAGCGTGCACTCGTATTCGCAATGTTTTCTACTGTCGGAAATCTATAAAATCTTACCCCAGATTCTTGAGAGTTTCTTAACTGGTTATTGCACCTAGCAACTACACAACAAGGTATCGCTACTACTAATTAATATCAAACGACACACAGGTAAACAAACATTGAAGCATCAAAACAACAAGAATTGGCGGGAACACATGGCTGAGCGCTCATTGGGCCACATTGACGTCACAAACACGACAGGCTACTGCGCACTGGTCTTGTGATCCATACCGCTGAGATGTAGCTCACAACGATCTTATTGTTTATATCACCGCGTCTTACCACCTTTTCAGGTTATACGAATATATGATAATTACTCTAATGGGATAGGGATGAGGGAGGAAGCATTTGAGAGGTAATATACCCGCATTTGCATAAAAGGAGACTGGGAAAACATTTAGGAAAAAATCAACCCAGCCTGAATTTGGAAGCCGATCTCCCAATCATCAGAAGTTCTGTCTGTCACTGAAGCGTGTGATTTGATTGTTGATTTAACAGAGGAGGTCGAGTTTTAATCTCGTCAGTGTGCATTAGTGGTAAGAGGGGTGGAAGCGAGGGGAGGAAGGCGGGTTCCATGTGTAGTTTTATCATCTTTAACACGCTTCGGTGGCCGAATGGTCTAAGCCTCTAAGACGTCACTCTAGTGTTAGACTGGTCTGCTGATTATGGAGAGATCGGAGTTCGAATCCCGGTTCAGGTTCTACTGAGGGAGGTTTTTCCATAAATATTTTCCACTCTTCTACCACTCAAATGCTAGTGTTTTACCTCTAAAATGCTTCCTTCCCCCGTCCCTATTCCAATAGAGTAACCATCAATTATGCGTACAGTAAGATGAGGTGATATATTATCATAATATGTACTCTAATGTTGATGCACTTATGATATAAACCACTATACTCATCTCCTCCCCTTAATACTAAGCCACCCTTTTCAGTGGCCACGTGATTGAATGCGCTACTCTCGTGTTGTACTAGACCACCTAAGACGGGGTTCGATCACAGTTAGGTGTACCAAGGGTGTATTTTTCCTTAAGTTTTTTTCACTCTCCTTCCACGCAAATTAGGGTGCATTTTCTCTCATTAAAACCTACCTAATCCCTAATCCATTAGCACAATTAGTACATAGGTGTATAACCCGTACGGGTAGTAAGACTGAGTGCAATAAATAAATACTAAGTGTATAAACAAGAATGAAACATACCTCCGGAAGTTAAAATCCAACTTTTTGTTTTGTTATTGTCTTTTCAACGCAAAATCCACGTGTCTGTCTTCAAACTAGTTTCACTAAAAACTAATATAAAATTGTCTTCGTTGAGTTAGTAGCATAACAACGGATGACTGACTATCTTGTGCTGAAAACTTTCCTACACGTGTTTTGTTGGACCATTTATTATCATGCATGCTTTATCAGTCGAAAATATAATGTTTTTATTTACCCGGTGTCTGCTCGGAATGAACACACCTCTTATCCACCTCAACAAACATCCAAGCAAAGATTGGCAAATAGGTCTTTCGTTTTGTTTACCGGGTCCGGGCGACGATTCACTCATACCTATTATTTTTATTTTTATTATTTAGTACAGTCTTGGTAAATCAAGCAGAACAACACAAGTCAATGACGTCGCAAACATGTTTATTTTAAATAGCGCGTGGTTTAGTGCCAACTCGCCGGCTATTAATGAGCGTGAGTATAGTCCAATTTCCATAGGAAAGGTCCAATCAGACAGCTAGAAAAGTCACCAGATCTACTTTCACGTATCCATACTTTATGATGTGATCCTCAGCTATCATTTTTAATATTATTATTATTATTATTTAGCACCGCGTCTTACAACCCGTTCGGGTTATACGCTTTAAGTACTAATTACGCTAATGGATTAGGAATTGTGAAAGTTGAATTAGAGGAAGTGAACCTGCATTTGCGTGGAGGGAGAGTGGAAAACCATTTAGAAAAAACCACCCCCAGCTCACCCGACTGAGATTCGAACCTCGATCTCCCCGTCCTCAGCAGTCGAATTCAACATGACTAGCGCGTTAGCCAACTATGCAACCGAGGTGGGTCATTTTTAATAGATATTATCAATAGCTAGCAAATAACAACAGTAAAGCAAATGCTTTTTTTTAGTTAATTAACGTGCACTTTTCTGAACCGACTGATTATATCAACACATAACTTAATAAACTAACTTACATTTAGAACAAACACAACATCCAGACCTACAGCCGTTTATTCATCACTGTAAAGGGAGAAACCCATATCTCACTAATGATATATTTTCCGGTCGTGCCGGGAATCTATCCCGGGATCTTTAGTTCAATAGATAACCACGCTACCGACTGAGTTATTGTGTCCGACAATCCTATAATAAATTGACTGTAGAGAGTGAGTCACTCATCCAGGATCCAACCCCCGTATCTCAGTAGTGTGTGTGCACCAGCGTCTTACTACACGTCCAGGATAACTGTATGTTTAAGCTAATTGATGGGAGGGTTGTTTTTGTTTGTTTGCGCGTCTTGACTACATCATGCGTAGCCCAGTTTGGTGGAGAGAACCAGAACTAATGGTACGTTGTCCAGGGGACGCTCGAATGAACTAATTGTATATCCTTTCCGTGTCCCGATGAAATGAGGGGATTGTGAAAGTCAATATGAGGGTGTGGAACCGGTGGAAACACTTAAACCTAACATAAACCTAATTAATAAAGCCCTGGGGACAAATTAGAGTGGTTCCCCTTCCGGTAAAAATATATATGGTAACAGACAGAGATCGGACCTGGGTCCCCTAGGCTCGTAGCCAGATACACTGATCACTACACCATGGGGTCAGTTAGAGTAGTCAAACAAAGAATATTGATCATATATAATACAAAATCCAAAATGTAAAAAATTAAATATGAAATATCCACACTATGCCCTATTTAAAAAAATCATAAATAGACATAAGTCCCATAGAAAATTAGATCTGTACCAACATGAACCGTGAAGGGTGACCTGGCGGTCTAGGGGTAAGGTGTAGGACTTCTGTGCTGGTGGTCCGGGGTTCAATCCTCGGTCCCAGCACAGATTTGTTTGATTGCCAAACCCTTCCTTAACCTCTGACAAGTCGTCTATTAATCTTCCCGAACGGGTAGTAAGATAATAATAATAATAATTTCAATTCAATTTCAATTTCCTTTATTATAGTGCTGGCCAGCAGTTGTAAGACCTATAACAGGCTAGCACTGAAAAATACACAATTACCATACAAATATAAATATTTACACGAGAAAATAAGATAAGCAATAATAGTTAAATAATTTTATATATTGTTGAATAGTTCCAAAAAAAAGTAATTAATAATAATAAGAATAAAAAATATCAATAATAATAAATTACTATAGAATGGTTACAAGCAGTAACAATATGCAGAAAATAAATCAGAATATTGTAAGTTTAAATATTATAGGCAGAACCTTTATATGATAAATTATTGATATTGTATTTTCTTAATTATCTCTCTAAATTTAGCTTTTCATTTATGATAAAAGTCGAATTTGACAAATCTAGAATTGGCACTATGGATATAATGACCTATAGGGCTCACCTTATAAGAGCTATTGGGAAAAAATAATTTTGAATTACGAGAAGTTCGAGAAAGGATATGAACGCTTACATGATCAAGGGTAAATTTGCAAGAAATTTTGCTATTGAAAATATTAAAAACAAGAAGGGCATCACAATAAAGTCAACGCGAGAAGAGAGTTTGGAGCCCTAAGAGGTTTCGAATTCTGTCATAATCATAATAAATCCAGTTAGTAAAGAATTTATCATAACACGCAGCGAGAAATTTTCTTTGAACGTTTTTTCAACCTAAGAGAGTCAGTTAATGTAATGGAATTCAAAGAAACAGCAGCATATTCTAAATTAGATCTAACCAGGGCGTAGTAAAGACATAAAAAACCGTCAACTTTTTTAAATGAAGAAGTAAAAAATTTAATAAGTCCAAGTAATTTCAATGAATGGGAAATTACATGGTCAAAATGACAGTGGAAATAAAGTTTGTTATCAAGAAGAACACCAAGATCATTAAAATAAAGGGTTTCGAACAATGTTTTCATTGCCCAAATTATGAGTAAAAAAGAAAGGCTTAGTTTTCCTAGCAAAAGATATAGATTTGGTCTTAGATTTATTAATAGACATTCCATTTTCCAAAGACCATTTTAGAGTATCATAATAATAATAATAATAATAATAATAATAATAATAGGGTAGCTATAATATAAATATCTCGGGTGGATAGTAAGACGCAGAGTACCCTATAGAAAAAAAATACAAAACGGAATCATCAACAAAGATTCGAATTGAGAGGATCATGTGACTAATCTATTAAGGAAAAAATATGACCATGCTTCACATATTTTCAAATGCCCTTATATAAGGCGAGGGATTTTTTTAAATTAATTTTATTCAAGAGCTGCAATATAAGAAAGGGCCGCAAAGTTAAATACGTTTTTTTCCATAGACGCAATTTATTATAATATTAGCAGAAG
The DNA here is from genome assembly GCA_902141385.1 of Timema californicum. Lineage (NCBI taxonomy): Eukaryota > Metazoa > Arthropoda > Insecta > Phasmatodea > Timematidae > Timema > Timema californicum. The sequence continues at coordinate 72,681 of CABFOW010002806.1, read as the reverse complement.
TAGGCCTACTCGGCGTTGCCCGGGGTAGCCACACGCGATTCAACATAACGCTTTTCTTAGCTTTAAACAGAGAGAGAAAAAAAATCTCTTTGTTTTATTTATTTCGACCCAGTTTTTACGAATTTAAAAAAATCTAATAGAAAAATTAAAATTTCTGCAAAAGGGCTATTAATTTTAAAATTGTTGACCTGGTGGTCTAGGGGTAAGGTGTCGGACTTTTGTGCTGGGCGTCCGGGTTTCAATTCTTGGTCCCGGCACAGATTTATTTGATTACCAAACCCTTCCTTCACCTCTGACAAGACATATTGTGAATGTGGGGAATGCCAGGCCTCCACCGTGGTTCGGATTCCACGTTAAACTGTAGGTTCTCCATTTCATCTCACAATCACCCTACCATTATACATTAGCGTAAGTGCGTATAACCCGAACGGGTAGTAAGACGCGGTGCTAATAATAATAATAATAATAATAATACTAATTTTAAAATTTAAGCTCTCCGAGTGCTGTAGATATTGCGCAATGCTGATAACAAACTATTCCTTTTACTAATATAGATAAAACAAAGAAATTATGTAGACAACATAAAAAATTAAGGCAATATAAACAACAATCAGGTGATTCTCCAATAAAACAGAAAATAATAAGATGAATGCAAGTTTGGTACGTATCTTTCGATATCATCGGTGTGTCGAATAAACATTATATGGACTTCAATAAGAATATGTTCTTAGTTCTGGTACCTTTTGACATTAATGTTTTTTCTCTTAGAAATAAAGATATAGCTTTTCCAAGGCTGTCTTATATCATTTTCTTGTAAAGTTACGCTTGTTACAAGTAGTCTGATGCCATCTCGTTATAAGGAACTGTGACAGAATTCAACGACCTCACTGAGGATCCAGCTAATAGACTCCAACGCTTACATGAACCAGTATAATCATTTAATTTACAACCTAAATTACTTTTAGCACATAGCAGCAACTCCCGAAAAAAAGAAAATTCTGGTAGTTAAGTGTATAAAAAAAATTACGCCCAGTTTATTCGCTCCAACATTTCCCATTCGTCTGTTACAAAACAATTGTCATTTTGGTTTCAACTCATGAAAAATATCAATATGTTTTTAATTTTTCTTTACCCGCCTCGGTGGCGTAGATGGCTAACGCGCTAGTTTCGTGTTTAACCAGACTGCCGAGGACGGAGAGATCGAGGCTCAAATATCGTTCGGGTGAACGTGGGGTGGTTTTTCCTAAATGGTTTTCCACTCTCCCTCCACGCAAATGAGGGCTCACTTCCTCTATACTCAACCTTCCAAATTTCTAGCCCATTAGCGTAGTTAGTACATAAGCGTACAGCCCGAAGCGGTGGTAAGTTTTTTTTTCTGTCTCGAGTCTTTATTACCAATCTGTTCTATCCGAATATTTACAATAGTGGGTTGGGGATAAGTAAGATTTAATTTAGAGGAAATTTACCCTAATTTGTGGGAAAGAATGTTGAGAAACGTTTGAAAAAAAACCCTAGTATACCCGGCTGGGATTAGAATCCAGATCTCTTTCTCACCTACAAACCACATTGTCCACGTGCACATGTTTAACACTAGTATAACTAGGGGGTAATACACGTGATAGCAATTATTTCGTTCTTTGTTCATTCTAATACCCGTGACAATTTTCTTTGGCTCTTTAATGGAATTGGGTTGCAGTCGGATTCAAATATTTAGTACGAAGCAATATTTTTGATAGCTGCAAAAGTTATTATTAGCACCGCGTTTTACCACCCGTTTGGTTTATACGCACTTACGCTAATGTGTAATGGTAGGGTTATTGTGAGATGAAATGTAGGACCTACAGTTTAACGTGGAATCCGAACCACGGTGGAGGCCTGACATACCCCACATTCACAAGTTGTGATTAATACACGTCTTGTCAGAGGTTAAGAAAGGGTTTGGTAATCAGATAAATCTATGCCGGGACCGAGGATTGAAGCCCGGCCGCCAGCACAGAAGTCCGACACCTTACCCCTAGATCGCCAGGTCACCTACCTGGAAAAGTTATCAAAACAATTTCCATGTATTTTTGTTTTATCACCACGTCTTACAATCCGTTCGGGCTATACGCTTAAGTTCTGTTTCGGGTATGAGGAAGGCTATAATTAGAGGAAGGGTACACTCATTTGCTTGGAGGAAGAATGGAAGACCATGTAGGAAAAAAACACCCTCAACACATCCGACCAAGATTCGAAACTTGATCTCCCTGTCACTTTTGATCAATTGTATCAATACATATAAAATAGTACTTTTTTCCTCCGTTTCCTAGTCGCCTGGCCATCTGGGATACACGCATACATTAATTACGCTGATAGTGTAAGATTGAGGAAGGTATGATTTTAGAATAAATGGGCCCGCATTTGCGAGGAGGGAGAGTGGGGAACCATTAAGGAAATACCACTCTCAATATACTCGACTGAGATTCTAACCCCTTTCTCCTCCAGTTTAAAACTAGAGTGACGCGTTAGACCACGTGACCACCACCACTAATTACCCACTTCAGTGGCTGAGCGGTCTGAGGCGTCACTCTCGTGTCAGACTGGCCTGCTGATGACAGGTTCGTACCCTGGTTGGGGTCTACTGTTTCTTTTTACCTTAATGTTTTCCCATTTTCCTTCCAAGAAAATGCTGGTAGATTACATCTAAAATGTTTCTTTCCTCATCCCTACTTCATTAGAGTAATTATCATATATGTGTATAACCTCAACAGGTGGTAAGGCATGGTGATAAAAAAAAGCACTAATAATATATTTAAATATTATCCCTATTGATCGCACAAAAAAAATCTATTAAATTATTTCATTCCAGAATCATACTGTAGATGTATCTGAGAGCTACGAAAGTTACTAAAGCTTTTTTCATACATCCAAACGTTAAATCATTTTCTGTAACTATCGTTGTTGAACAATTTTATCAAATATTAGTCTTCAACCGAAAGAAAAATAGCTCGAATTATCTTTCTTGTTAGCGTATAACTCGAATGTGGTGCTAAAAAGAAAAAAAGAAAAATCTTCCTTGCTTGTCCATATTTCAGGGGTTATAATAGCTGACAGTTCAGACTTTGGAGTGTGTAAGACGAGGCTTTCTTTACACCTCAGCTAGGTCAACACAGATGAAAATATTTAATAATGTTGGTAATAAAATAACCCTCCGTTTTGATCTACTAGTTAAATTGCTTTTCCAATGCCTTCCATACCACACAGGTTTTCGGTCGTAAGTTTTCAAGGACATCTTGTAGACTGTAGAGGATGAGATAGCAATAAACAAGCGAAACGATGAACTGAAACAGGCCCCACCTTAAGATAGTTTTTTTTAATCGCCCAACATTATTTGTCAAGGTGACGTCAGAAAGGATACTTTTGTTTAGTCCGGTCAGACTCCATTGTAAGATAACCTGGCCCCTGCGTCAGTTGGTAATTTTTTTTATAGACGTGATGAATACGTATGAGACTTGTATTTTTTGTGCCCTCCNAGGGGGGGGGGGGGTCAACCCGCCTCACTTACCCCATAAAAGTATTTTTGTATTCTTCTCCAAAGCCTAAGCTCGTAGATTGATTGATTATTTTTTTAAACATTTATAACACCTCCAATAAGATACCTGCATCGTTGACCACGTGGTCTAACGTGCTACTCTCGCAGTAGACTAGAATTCCGATGACGGAGAGATCGAGTTTCGAATATCGTTCTAGTGTACTGAGGTTTTTTTTTACTAAATTGTTTACCACTCTCTCTCCACGTGAATGTGATACACTTCCTCTAAATATAACCTTTCTAATCGCTAAAACTACTAGCGTAATTAGTACATATGTGTATAACCCAAACGGGTAGTAAAACGCGCTGAAAAAACCATCTGTAATGATAATTACATTTAATTATAGTTAAATGTGCGATTGCAACTTTTTGCTCATTAAGATAATGTATTACTACCGTAAAGTAGGCCTACTTAGAGCAGAAATGCTTTTTTCTTGAGAAAAACACAAACTATTTATATGAATGCCGGAAAGGTTAGATGATCGGTAAGCACACATGACTCGGATCTAGAAGGCCGGTGTCCGACTCCAACCTGCTACACTTGGGCTGGTAATTTATTACACAATCTTGGTTTTTCTTCCTCTTTTAACGCGTTTGCTGGCGCAGTAATTTATTATTCACTCTCTTCATACTTTTTCCTTAGGTTTTCTAAATCTCCGATATAAACCTTAGTATTTAATCAGACTGTACAACAAAAAATCTCAATTTAAAGTGTTGACTTTTGGGTTTATTTAATGGGCCTCAACCAGTTTTATCAATTTTCTAGTCCCATTTCTCGCTATTTAAGGATTTAAGTTATAAAACTCAAAAGGAAACAATGAGGAGATTTAATTTTAAGAGAACATACCTGCATTCACCCAAAAAGAACACGAGAGAAACTATTTTTGCGGGGTGAAAAAACCCAACAATGTCTCTTTATTGCATTCAGGAATAATCAAACCCCCGTTATCTTGAGTAAGGGTCACGTTCACAAACATTGTTTTCTTCTAAATTATATCCATAACACCAAGGCTAGGAATTAAAATAGTTGTTTGAAGAAATGTACCCGCATTAGCGTGGAAAATGGACTGGATGATCACAGTGATAAATCACGTTTAATGAAACCATACTTGGTGTCTACTGTAGGGATTAGAATCTCGGCTTTCCTCGTCACAGGCTGGTTTTCCATGAGCCCGGAGCCTTAGCACGCTTGACCACCGGCGCTATGGTTAACACCAAGGCTAGGAATTAAAATAGTTGTTTGAAGAAATGTACCCGCATTAACGTGGAAAATGGACTGGAAGATCACAGTGATAAATCACGTTTAATAAAACCATACTTGGTGTCTACTGTAGGGATTAGAATCTCGGCTTTCCTCGTCACAGGCTAGTTTCTCATGATCCCGGAGCCTTACACGCTTGACCACCGGCGCTATGGGACGGGGGGGAGGGGGTGAAGTCCTCTTAGCCGCCAGCCGGTCTCAGATCACTTTGCTGGAGCATATTTATGTATTAGGGAACTAGAGCCTTGAGGAAGAATCATGAGAAAAAGTTTATCATCATTTCTTCCTCCAGTTCACTCAACCAGTTTTAAGTTTGTATCGGAGGCTCGTGGAGCGCTCTGGTCTGTCGGTCGTGTAGTTTTCGCCGAACGTTATTGTTTTTGTTTTTTTTACTTTCATATTTCACTATTTGGAAAGAGAAAAATACCCCATTAACACGGCCAATGTTTTCATACTTAAGCTAGTAGATAAACTTGTACCGTAATATCGGTGCCATCTATAAAGAAATAACCAGTGAAGTAGCTACTACGAAATATACGACGTACTCTTCGTTTACTCTGAAAGGTAACAAAGTCTTACCTTGACAGATTAAACTATGGCCCTACCTTATAAGCTATACCATAGTAGAATCCACCAGGGTAAGCTAAGAGTACATTAACATGGTCATTTTTTATCCTTGTTGTGGGAATAATGTTACCCACAAAAAAAGTTCCTTTCCCTAAATCGTCACCTATTGCATAAATTAGCAGTTTTAATGTCTATTTTGAAACAATTCATATTATTTTTGGAATTATGTGTCTATTATTATGACAAATGTATTTCGTTTTGTTTGAATGACAAGAGATAGGGTCTTCGCTATTCATTTTCCTAATGTTTGTATACTAGTACCTTTTCTGCGCATGCGTCTCTATCTAAACATCGCTGAGCACCATAGCCCGCAGTACCACCAAACTACACCACTTCGGTGGACGAATGGTCTAAGACGTCACTCTCGCAAGAGACTAAGCTACCGATGACAACGATAATGGGGTTAGAATTTCGTTAGATATACTGAGGGTGTTTTTATTTAAATATTATTTGCACTCTCCCTCCACGCAAATTCGGGTACACCTCCTCCTAAATACAACCTTACTCATCCCATAACAGCTTAGAGTAAATATTACATATGCTTATAACCCGAACGGGTTGTAAGACGCGGTGATAAAAAAAAATACACTTATTTAATGATCTTGATAGGGGCTCTTAAACACAGTAATATTTGACCTTACTGAATTCGGTACCGAATTAAGCATGGAAACAACGTCCGTGGGTACGAAGCGTACCTAACAGAACTGGAGCGGTCATTGGTCGCGGCCATTTATATCGGTAAAGCCGTTGGTCTAAAAAAACTGGTGAAGCTAGAGAGAGAATGACCGATAATATTGCCATCTCCCCATGGGTTTCCTCATTACTGTAAATATTGGTGAATAACGCTCGTGTGAAGTAAGGAATGGATTACATTAATTTAGTAAAAATACCCGCAGAAATAGCCGAGGTGCTAGATCCGGATTGCAGTTTGTTTCCCTTATATCACATTTTTTACGGATTCTAAGTTTCTGTCAAAATATATATTCATTTTAATACTTGTAAGCAATCTAATTTACAAACTTGTTCCTTTTGTTCTAACATCCATTACTGTTTCCAGCCTGTGGCCTGGGTCATTTTTTCCACTACCGGCTTGCTAGGCCTGTCGTAGCTCTATATACATTATAACATAACTTAAGACTTGTTATTATTATTCAGGGATTACAGGCCTGGTATCTTACAAACGTTACATCCAGGCCGATTTTACACATAGTTTTGACTTTACTTTTACAATTACCATATGGATTTCCTTTTTAAAGATTTTAAAACAGATTTTGGCTCTTAATTTAATTGAAATTCAACTACCCCTAGTTCCATTTGATCCACACCCGGTACCCTCCTCCTCTGGGCCCTACATAGAGCCCGGGATTTCACTCCCGAGTCCGCCAAGCGCCTAGCAGAGGTGGGCATCCCCATATCCCCCACCTGAGAAGGCGCCCTATCGGAGTTGGTGCCCTGCCTACTTTCTAGCCACCACACTTCCGTTTTCACCCTTCTTTCCACCCTTGGCATTTGAAGTTCCTAATCTACCCCCGTCCCTAATTTAGCTATTCTAACTACTAAACTAGGTTAACTTAACCATTCTATTCCCATTCCTGCCGGGGAACTACGCCCCCCCCCCCATCCCCGCGATTGTACCAGAGGGCTGCAGGGCTGCCGCATTCCTCCAGCTTGACTCCGAGGGCCCATCGACTACAATACACCTCTCTTGTTTCCAAGGTGGTGGGTCATACGGTGCAGGGAACCCCACAGAGCTCATATTTACTCCACT
>CABFOW010002806.1:37974-52802 GCA_902141385.1 Timema californicum | reverse complement strand
GCCGCCAGCATAGAAGTCTGACACCTTAACCACTAGACCACCAGGTCACCTCAAAATCCCTAACCATTTTATTTATATATATATATATTAAATGTTTATCATTTATTAAAATACAGCAGAATTAATAATAATAATATTTAGCACCGCGTCTTACTACCCGTTCGGGTTATACGTTTTAAGTACTAATTACTCTAATGGATTAGGAATTGAGAAGGTTGAATTAGAGGATATGAACCCGCATTTGCGTGGAGGGAGAGTGGAAAACCATTTAGGAAAAACCACCCCCAGTTCACCCGACCGAGATTCGAACCTCGATCTCCCCGTCCTCAGCAGTCGAGCTAAACACGACAAGCGCGTTAACCAACTATGCCACCGAGGCGGGTTACAGCAGAATTAAGACTACCGAAAATATATTGATATTTAAAAATTTAAGACTACTATACAACAAATTAAATTTTAAATCAAAATAATCCCACTTAGAGTCAAACCAGTATTTATTTTTTTCGTCTGGGATAGCAAGCAGAAACCCGCGGTTCGATGCAATATATGGTTAGACATTTATAACTTAATCTTGTTTCTAAGCTTCACGGTTGACCAGGCGTGTCACTGACATTTAAATATGTATGCACATTATTCCAGCAGGTCATATCGGGACACACATAATTACGTTTTGAATTAATTAAAATCTTGAAGCTAATAACCCTAGTGTTAACGTGCCAATAAACCGTGAGAAATAAATTACTTTCCACTCGCAGTATTTACGTACGCTTTCTGAGCCAACTCATTCTATCAGCACATGATATAAAACTAACTTTATCTCTAAGACGTTCAACCTTCAAGCTTAAATATTTATCAAATAAACAGCTAAACAAAAAGATAGTATATATTTTTGTCAGAATATCTAGATTAGAACCGGGGTCCTCTAGATACGCGTATGACTCCTCTAACTACGCATTCATATCCTTTTCAGATACATGAATTATTTTTTTTAAATTTCATCGGCTAATGACACAAATTAACCTTAACCTTTCCATCTATAATATGATACATAGCAATAATTGTACCCGGTCTATTTATATCAAACAGTTGATTCTCAAATGTGCCATCCGAGATCGAACTAAGGACCTTACTTTAGTAATCGGCCTTCTTTGCCTCGGTGACATTGGAATGGCTATCAGCTTTCAATAAACTTTTATACAACTATTTAGGTTTTTAAATATCAAATTTTTTGTACCGCTTCTCAATACCCATTCAGTATATTCGCCTATTTACACTAATGCGGTTTACGTATAGGGAAGGAAGAAATTAAAGTAAATGTACCCGCATTTGTGTGTGAGCGTAGGAAACCATATAGGAAAAAATACCCGACCGGGATTCGAAATCCGATCTTTCCGTCATCAGCAGTCAGGTTTATAGCGAGATTGACACAACTTTTTTTTTAGCACCACGTCTTACTACCCGTTCGGGTTATACGCTTATGGGTGACCAGGCGGTCAAGGGGTAAGGTGGCGGACTTCTGTGTTTGGAGTCCAGGGTTCAATCCTCGATCCTGGCACAGATTTATCTGATTACCAAACCCTTCCTTCACCTATAACAAGACGAGTATTAATCACAACTTGTGAATGTGTGGAATGCCCAGGCCTCCACCGTGGTTCGGATCCCACGTTAAACTGTAGGTCTTCAATTTCCTCTCACAATCACCCTACCACTACTCATTAGAGTAAGTGCTTATAGCCCGAACGGGTAGTAAGACGCGGTGCTAATCAATAATAGAAATAATAATAATAATAATGATAATATACGCTTATGTATTAATTATGCTAATAATTTTAGGGATTAGAAAGGTTATATTAAAGGAAGTGTACCCACATTTGCTTGGAGGGAGAGGGAACAACCATCCTCAGTACACACTACCGAGATTCTAACCTCGATCTCTCCGTCATCAGCAGTCTAGTCTACTGCGAGAGTGGCGCGTTCAGACCACACGGCCACCGAAGCGGGTCGTTACGTTACGTATTACACGCGTCATCGATTTGTTTTGTTTTTCTAAGATTACAATATCGTTAGCACAAGAGGAAGCACGTAATTAACACATGGGCTTCATATCTTACGTAAACAAATAAATTACGTCATTTAAATGTTTCCCGCTTCAATGGCCGAATGGTCATATATGACACTCTTGTGTTAGACTGGTCTGCTGAAGACGGGGGAGATCAGGGTTCGAATCCCAGTCGAGTGTGTTAAAGGTGGTTTTTCCTAATTGTCTCCCCCCTCCCCCTATTCATCCACGCAAATGCTTGTAGATTATCTCTAAAACGTTTTCTTCCTCATCATTTATGCGTATAACCTGAACAGGTAGTAAGACGCGGTGATGCAATTTAAATGCTTAGTAACAATAATCACTTATCGAACTACTTTTTAAGTTGTAAGTTTTAGAGCGTTCATCACATGCGAGTCGGCTCAAAATCGTAAATTTACACCAACACTGTTGCACGTGGGTCATTTGTGGTTAAACATTAATGGAGATAAATAGTTAATAGTAGTTCCTAATACTGAGCATTGTTAAAATATTAAATTATATTTGGATAGAAACTGCATTGAAAAGGCCGTTTTTGACTATTTTAGAATGTATTCACTGTGCACAAATCTTAATTCCGTCATAATAAGGACATTGTAGTTATTAACAAGAAACTTTGTCGCTTTCTCCCTCATCGTGGCCGCGGAAAATTTCGAGTAATCATTCAAATACGAATGTACTGCACACATTTCTGGCAAATCGTAGGTCTTTTCTTTTTCCTCCCAAAGTACCTGGCGCTAGCACACATAAACGGATATGCGAAAAGGGAGCCGAGTCGAGCCTAGTTTAATGAACGCCCTTAATTTCAAGGTCATCAACGTCATAGTCTAAGTAACAGGAATGAAGAGAATAAAATATAGAAAACAATGCTGTACCCATATTTATTTTATCTTTTAGAAGGTGGGGTGATCCTTATCTATTATGACTCGTGATAAAGTATTATTATTATTATTAGCACCACGTCTTACTACCCGTTCGGGTTATACGCACTTACGCTAACGTGTAATGGTAGAGTGATTGTGAGATGAAATGAAGGACCTACGGTTTAACTTGGAATCCGAACCACGGTGGAGGCCTGGCATTCCCCACATTCACAAGATGTCTTGTCAGAGGTGAAGGAGGGGTTTGGTAATCAGATAAATCTGTGCCGGGACCGAGGATTGAACTCCGGCCGCCAGCACAGAAGTCTGACACCGATAAAGTACTCAAACATTAAATCTTTTTAGAATATTATTAGTAAAAAGTAAAAAAAATAAAAATCTTGGAACAGTTTTGGAGGAAATATTCCAGCATCAGTATGAAAAGAGGGGGAGAAAAAATCACAGTGAAAATAACATGTAGAAAACAATCATCAGCTTAGATTCGAACCCATATCTCCCTAACAATGGGAATCAAAATCTAAAATGAACCTGTTGCCTTGAACTGTTTGACCACCATTGAGAGTATAATATTTCTAAAGATTCTTACTTAGGAGTTAGAACATTTTTAACCGCCGTTTTTCCTTGTTAGTTTGTTTAAATTGGCGGGGCTTTTGACAAATAATAATGTTTTTAATTATTCTTTTCTTTTGAACGTTTTTACATTATTGAAACATGAATTTATGAAAAATAACCATTTTTATGTTTCTTTTAAAAAATGGAAACGGCATCTGTGGCTCACTTAAAAATACTTTTCGATGCGAGAGCGACTAAAATGCTGCTTTCTCGTCATAGATTGCAATGGCCGAGTCAACAAAACCAAGGGTGGTTGATGACGTCATAAGAACCGTCTTCGGTTGTGTTCTTGAAATATTTACAAAATGTAAAGTTGTATTTTGCATGGCTCCTTCTATAAGTTATAAAAAACATTTACTTTTTTTTGGTGGTCAAGTATAAGAAGATACAAATGTAAGTATAATACTTTTTAATTTACTATTTCATGTACTATAATATTTCTTGTTGCCACAACTACAAAACAAAAAACATAATAGTCTTGTTATTAATATATTTGGTTCTTTCAATGAGTTATGAATTCGCCCCTTATACAATGAGTACAATAATACAGCACATTATACGCCACCTTAGTAGATTTCTGGGTGTGCCACTGCCTACAGTCTAATTTTCATATCAAGGGTATTTTATAAAATATAAAAATCTCTCTTGCTGTCAACAATGATAACATTTTATTGATGTATTATTGTTATTTTATTGACATTATCTATCAAAAGTGATAGCTCAATGACTTGTTGTATGAATACTTAAAAGAAAATTTTCTAGTTATCAGATAAGTAAGGGCCCACTACGGTGGTCACATGGTCTAACACGCTATTCTCGCAGTAGAATAAACTGCTGATAGTAGGAATATCCGGGTTTGATGCTTGGTCGGGTGTATTGAGTTTTTTTTCCAAAACTGTTTTCCACTCTTCCTCCATTCAAGTATGGGTGCACTTCCCCTAAATATAGCCTTCCTAGTTCCTAAAACCATTAGCGTAACCTAGTACCTAGTACATAAGCGTATAACCCTAACGGGCAGTAAGACGCGGCGCTAAACAATTATATAAGAGAGGCCCTTTCTAGGAAAATTTGACTGTACGTACTATCCGAGAATGGAGATGGAAGATGCTTGATTTTAGTTTCTGGTTGACCTGACAGCTAGAAGTAGGTTAGTTTAGATTAGTAGTCAGTAAAATCACTACTGTGTGTCCGCGAAAAAACAAAAACCTCAGCCTAACTCAATTATCCCCGCATGAACTTGACCATCGCTGAATACAGGTTTTTGACCATCTTGTCGTATGGCCCGTGGCGTAACTACTGTACATAAATGCTGAGGGATTAGTTTATTAAAATTGTATTTCTTAAAACAGTATTTCCTCTCTTTCCAAGGCAATGTATGATTATTTTTGTCCGAAGAAACCACGCCTTTTGACCCTGATTAATTTGTACTCTACATCTGGTAAAAATAAACTACAAGGACTGGGAAAGAGTTATTTTATGTGAAAGATTGGTTTTATTAAAAAAAAAGACTAAAAATATAATAAATAAAACCAAATTGTAAACTTCTAATAGGCTATAAAAACAGTTTAACGATCACATTATGGAAAAATTATCATATGCAAAAATTAGCTTAACAACGCACCTAAATATAATAATAATGACGTGTCTGGGCTAAATCAATCTGTAGCTAAGTGTCGTAGGAATCTAAGCCGTTGCTCAGGAGACGCCCGAATGTACTAATAGTACATCCTTTACGTGGAGGCTCTTTTCAAGTCCCGATGAGATGTGATGATGGTGATAGTTAATATTACGGGATGAAGCCAAAGAAGAAAATAACCTAACTTAAAGCTTAACTAACAAAACCCGGCTGACCATGGGAAATCACTCCCCTTAAAGAAAAATGATCTGGTACCAGCCGGGAATCGAACCCCAGATTAAGCAGCCAGGGGTTCTGACCACTCTACTACGAGGCCGGTTAGTAAATAAAATAAGTGTATACTCCAGGCAATAGGAAAAACCTGTATTAAAAACAATAACTTTAGTAACCACCTGAGATAAAATAACAGACCCGTTCATATGTAATAGGATTCTATTAACGATTAGATAAGGAGAGGCTTATAATAATTTAAGAGCGTTCATCATAGCAGGTCCAACTCAGCTCCCGGCTCGCGCGAGGTATTATGGGAGTAAAAAAGAAAAGAAAAGACCTACGATATTCCAGCCAGAAATGTGTTCAGTACATTCGTATTTGAATGATTACTCGAAATTTTCCGCGGTGACGATGGGGGACAAAGCGAAAAAGTTTATTGTTAATAACTACAGTATGTCCCTATTAAAACAGAATGAAGATTTGTGCACAGTACATATCTGTGAAGCCATAAAATGGTCAAAAACGGCCTTTCCGATGCGGTTTTTCCTTTAATCCAAATATAATTTAATATTTCAACAATGTTTAGTATGTTTTAACTCTTTATTTCCATTAATGTTTAATCAGAAATTATCCAAGAGCAATAGTGTGAGTGTAAATTTATTATTTCGAGCCAAATGTCTCACAGAGTTGATTGGTGTGTGGTGAACGCTCTTAACGCCAATGACTTAGTGTTATTAATAATCTCATATTTTAGTGTATTTTATTAATATGGTTAAAACAAGCGATATTAACGAATTATTCGGATAGGTGAGCACGTGAACAAATTCAAACAGTATCGTCTTGCCTGGTTTTCCGGCGACGGGGAGATCAAGGTTCGAATACAGAGCAGGTTTACCCAAACACTAATTTTTAATAGTAAGTCCACTTTCAATCACCAACATTGAATGAAAGTCACTCAAATTTGACACTCTAATTATAAAGTTGATTTAAAAATTTATCAAACGCTTCCTAAAATAATTCCTTAATGATTAATATTTAGTTTCTCTTTCTACTATTAATTAAATGGACTAAGTATGCAAATAAGTTGTAATATGTTTATTTCCGCCACTGTGGCAACATGAGTTTCAAATTTTAAAATAACGAGCCCCCCATGAAAATAAGACTGTAGATGTATTCTCCTAAATTATCCCCCATTTTCCTTAAACCTAAATTATGCTACTCTTCATATCGTCAGCCTGCAATCGAGCCTTACCAACCAAGCGGCCGCCATCTGTTGGCGAATATAGTGCCAACTTACGAGGATAGAAGGTGTCATGTGGTCAGTTCAACGAACCCTTCAGCAATTAATCTCAGTTTTCTAGACCGAAGCCTTTCATTTTATGTCTTCACGAGGCTGAGTTGACCCCGTTCCAGAACCACTGCTTCACAGGGAAATATGGAAGCGTGATCGAACCCGGAACCTCTGAATGTGTAACCAGGAACTTTGAGCATGAGACCACAGGCGTGTTCAAATTATGCTACACTTCTTACAAATTATACCTTTCTCTTCTTTATCCCAATTGTTTAAATATGCAGATACCCCGAGAGGGTGGTAAAACGCAAAACACAGATAAAAAACAACAAATTAATTTCAGGCATAGTGATGAAGATAGAAGGAGAACTGAAGAAACTGGAACGTTTCAAGTACCTGGGAAGTGTGGTAGAGGAAAGAGGAGGAAACGAGAGAGGGGGAGCAAACGAAAGCCTTTTACAAAAGCATCAGAAACCTCGTCTGTGGAAAGAATGTGCTGCAGAAGTGCAAAGGAGTGAAGGACAGGGCTCCATATTGCAGTATGCATCAGTAAACCTGGGTAACAAAGGACAGGGACAAGAGCAGGATAGAGGCTAAGAGTGACAAGGATGGACAGGGTGAGGAATGAAAGGGCGAAAGAGAGAGAGAAAGAGTGAAGGAGGAACCCAAGCCGGTCTGGATAGAGAAGGCGAGATTGAGTAAGTATGGTCATGTGAAGAGGATTCCAAGAAGGATGCTCAAAATTGAGGTGACGGGCAGGAAGCCAGGAGGAAGACTCAGGGAATGGTGGCTGAAGGGAGTGCGGAGGAATGTGGAGAGGTGAGGAGTGGATTGGGCCACACGTGGAGGAAGATAGATGGTGGAAGGAAAGTAAGTAAATGGAGAGACAGACAGACAGACCCTGCCAGTGGAAGTAAACTGGGGAGGAAGAGGAGGATGATGCCGTAAATTGGATACAAACATTGTAGTTTAAATGGCATCCGGAAAATTGTACCCAGTACACTCTGGTCGGACATGAACCCACGTCAACGATTACCAAGGGCAATGTAAATTCTAATTTCTAATACTTTATACCACTCGACTACCGCTGCGACACTTCATAATTTAGCACGAAATATATTGGTAGATAAATTTTTGACTCACAGGCCAATTTCCAGAGTAATAAACTTATCTGTTATCTAAAAAAAGCTACTAGATCTAGTTTCACGTGTTCTTCCGTAGGTCATGTGGTCCTAAGCTGTCACTTTTGATATATATTATCAATATCTTTAAAATAACACTAATTATATAGTGACATTTTATAGTTGTCGACTGCAAAAATATATATATATTTATTTCCATTTTCTGAAAAGTTTCTTCTTAGCAGAATCCTAACGCTTTAAAAAAAGTATTAACGACATTGCCATTTTGGAGATTCAGAAGCTATTTTGCGAAGCGGGTTGCATCTTAACTTGACGCACCTAAGCAGTTTAAGCAGTATCACACTTAGACGCCAATATACAAAATATTATTATTATTATTATTATTAGCACCGCGTCTTACTACCCGTTCGGGTTATACGCACTTACGCTAATTTGTAATGGTAGGGTGATTGTGAGATGAAATGAAGGACCTACAGTTTAACGTGGAATCCGAACCACGGTGGAGGCCTGGCATTCCCCACATTCACAAGATGTCTTGTCAGAGGTGAAGGAAGGGTTTGGTAATCAGATAAATCTTTGCCGGGACCGAGGATTGAAACCCGGCCGCCAGCATAGAAGTCTGACACCTTGCCCCTAGACCGCCAGGTCACCTAATGTACAAAATAGAAAGAGAGGAAAGAAAATGAGACGTTCACCCTGAAAGGGCTCGTGTCTATGTGCTGGTAACCCTTTCCCTCTTCCTCTGACGAGTTAACACAGTCACTTTAATATTTGCTCCTCTAAAACATTGATTTGATTTTTAAATTTTACCTTTTACATGTTTCATATTCTAGATGGACATAAACTACCACGGAGTTTTTTGATCTACATCCTGGCAGGAAGACTCTTACAGGACATTTTCATAGCTCTAACAAATAGCCTAAGTTGTAGAGGATTAATAAAAAATACATTTATATAAAAACTACTTAACGCTAAATATAATAATTTTGTGACACTATAGGACTATTTTTAGAATTATTTAAGACTTTATGGTTTTTGTTGCAACGTTATATCTTTAAAACTCTTTGAGTAAAACGTAAATTCATTAAAATGGGAAATCCTATCTAGACCGACCGTGACGTCATAGGTAAGCAATACCCTTAAACTTAAATTCAATTAGCTATTTCATTTTGATAATATCCATGACAGATATCGAGGATGACGTCAAGAGTTTTAACGGAAAACGAGAGGAAGGGGGTAGGGGTTACTAATAGATGAGTTACTGTCCTCTCAAAGACACTAAGGATCAGGTTCCGAACCAGTCACGGCGTCATTTGTCCCAAGGGTGCAATTATGGGAGATTTGATAAGCCCTGTTAGCGTAAATGACATGGCTCCTTCTGCAGTGCAGGATTATTATTTATTTTTACTATAAGATACATGGGTACTTTTAATATTTTTCAATTCCTTATCATTTCTCTGGTATAATGATCATAGCTACTGGCTACATATCCAAAAGTCCTGGGTTCAATCCCCGGTGCTTCCAGAATTTATCTGTGAAGCATTGGGTCTGGAACGGGGTCAAGCTCGGCTTCGTGAGGACAATTGAGGAGTTACTTGATTGAAATAGTGGCGACTCCGATTTATAAAACTGAGATTAACGGCTGGAAGGTTCGTTGCGCTGACTACATGAAATCCTCTATTCATATAAGTTAACCCTATCTTCACCAACAGACGACGGTCACTCGGTAGGTATGGTTCGATTGCGGGCTGACTCCATAGAATTTTTTTAAATAAATTTATTAGTGTTATTTTATAGGTATTAATACTATTTATTAAAAGTGACAGCTGAAGGTCACGTGACTTGACCTATGAATGAATTAAAATGGTTTAAGTAACTTTTATAACTATAAGATGCACTCCTTCCTACAATACAATTTTCATAAGAAGGGTTACTTGACATAATTATATAATATTTACTAGATCTATTTTCATGTAACTTATTCATACGTCAAGTCGTTTGGTATATAGCTGTCACTTTCTGTTTGATAATATAAACACCTATAAAACAACATTGATTATTTAATGAAATGTTATCAATGTTGAACGCAAATAAAAAAAGTTTGTTATTTTCTAAAAGGTTCGTTCTGTTAAAAGTTGACTGTAGCTAGTTGCAGGTGTGTACAGTAGCCCCATGGCTTCTTTCGTGCTGACTGACAGCTTTGAAAAGTTACGAGACCATACTTTGTATCCCTACGCCGAACCATGTGACTTGCAAAAACATGTGTTTAGCAGCTGTTACTTCTGACGGTTCAAAATTTAGGTTTATATACCTAAATGTTGACTGTCATATGTCAGCTGTGAGCTGTCAGTCAGCACCAAAGAAGCCATGGGGCTACTGTAGAGAGCAATAGATATTGTAGCTAAGGTTGAACTTGTTGCAGTTTGTGATGCTTAGCCGTAGTTTTTCCGTCCAATCTCTGTGTCCTGGGTCTGGATTCACGAACGAGTGAAATTCTGCTCCGGTGCAAATCTAGAAATGGCGCAACTTTGCACACAAGATACTCCCAAAGATGCGCCTTATTGTTTCTCCATTTTCCGAATTCACTAAACAAGGCGCAAACTGGTGGCAAGATTATGGTGACGTCACAATAAACGTCCTCAATTGCGCTCTTTTCGAGCAATCCTTGTGAAAAATTTAATTTCAAAGTCAAAGCTATTCTATTTTAAATCTTCAATGAAAATGACAGCACACACACAAAGATTTTTAAATATTTTGCTTGTAAGCTAGCAATAAATTAATTAGAATCGGCCTCTTTCTGGGTGCTTTACAAAAACAATTAGTAAATTTTTAGCATTTTTTATTTATATTACTAGTTTAAAGCTTAAGGTCCATTAATAAAACATTTATAGAAACTTTAAAACTTATTTTAAAGCTATACTAACCGACATATTTAGTGACGAGATGTCTTTGGACTTGGAAGAATACAAACCTCTTTGGATCTACACGAAGATTACACAGTTTGTGGTTTCGTTTGACTTTTGTTTTGTAATAATGCAAGAAATAACATTTCTTTGTTTGAATTAAAATTTCAACAATAAAAGGTAAGTAAATTGCTTTGTTACCATTATCTAAATTGTAACAAATTTTGTGCTTGACAGACGTATGTTATTTTAATTTCTCTGTTATTAATTGGAGTGCAATTATTTACAGTTAATACAGAATATAGGGTCTACAGTTAGTACTAATTATTGTATTTTAAGCCATAACGATAGTATGCCGCCATTTAGATTTATTGAAGTGTAAACCATGATGTAATAGTTGAGCCTACTCTTGAGTGTTAGCAAATAAAAGGCGCAACTTCGCTCTCAAATTGAACCTGCTTCTTTTAGTGAATAAGGATTTGGGCACATCTTTCAAACTTGCACCGGCGCAACTATTTGCTCCCTTTAGTGAATCCAAACCCTGATGTCAAATTTCTTATAACGAAAGATATTTTATAGCTACATTATTAATTTACCCTAATATATTATCTTCTTTTCGAATCAGGTCTTACTATCTGTCAAGGCTAACAGATTTTATTGAGTACCACGTCTTTCTACCTGTTCAGGTTATACGCTTATGCACTAATTAAGCTAAAGCGATGAGGAAGGTTGAACTTAGAGGAAGTCTACCCGCATTTGAGTGGATTGAGAGTGGAAAATCACCCTTAATTCACCTAACCGGGATTTGAGTACCGATCTCTCTGTCATCGGCAATCTAGTCCAGTGCGAGAGTGACGCCTTAGACCATTCGGCCGCCGAAGCTGACGATTCGAATCTAACCATGCTAAAGATGTAAGGATGAGGAAGGTATAAGGTGGAGAAAATGTACCCCAAATCACGTGTGAGGGTTGTGGGAAACCATATAATAAAAAAAACACTCCTCGATACACCCGACCGGAACTCGAACCTCTAGCCTCCCCGGTCAGCCGGAAAATCAGACCAGATTAGTTTGACATGTAGACTTCGTGCCCAGCGATGCGTGTAATTATGCTTCTATACGCAAGAGAAAGAGAGGAATAGGGTGGGTGTAAATGATTTGTGTCTGTCCCGTTTTCTTCGATCAAAGGCCTCTCTAGCTAATATGTGAAGAAAATTACTTCCAGAATGTTGTACTATACAGTACGATAAAAAAAAATCTAGAGTACGTAACGGATAATTTGCTACAACCTACAGCTGCGAAGCGTTGGCGGGAAAGGGGAACAGGGGTTGAGGAGAGCTCGTCAATTGACTCGTCATGTTCGTAGAGCACGCATCACGGAGATAATTGCAGAACTCAAGTTTAACGATCACTTGACGTCTTAAATGGCCCATACGGTACGACTGGTGTTTTCTTTCCCCCCCTTTATATTACATATTTTACGAGCTAAAGGAGAAACATTCTAAATTTGAAACATATAAGTTATATTAGTGGATTTAGTCACACGACACCTTAATTGTTTATTCATTAAGACAACATTATTGCCACCGATTTAACGCCTCAGTTTAATAGTCCTATAAAATAGAAGGCTATATTACTTATTATTTTTAACAGGGGTATATAAAGTGGGGATGTAGATAACGCAAGTTAAGAGAGTGTTTACGCAGTTTTTATAGCATAAACTTTTAATTTAGTCAAAATAAATAAATCATTGCTCTAATAGACACATACGAGTTTAATTTTCTTCACATGTTGATCTCAACAGTTCTTGAATACATGCCCTGGAATTTAATGACAGATTTTCTCTTATTTAAAATGTTTGTCGTCTAATGCCGCTATTTTCATGACATATTCAACAGTTGTTATTATCACCATGTGAAGAAAATTAAATTATGTTTCTACTGAAGCGATATTTTGTTTATTTTGACAAAAAAAAGTTTTGGTATAAGAACTGCAAAAAACACTGACCTTGACTCAACTTGCACCGTGAGCAGCCAAACGCACCTTGACATGGGGGCTGACCAGGTAGAGGAGCGGATTGGCGCGCAGCCGCTCCGCCTCGTCCGCCATCTTGCGGATCTCCTCCCTGCGCGCCGAGCTCAGGACGGATACCTCCTCTCGCGACATGGGATCCGTGGCTTTGGGGAGACCTTGCACGTCCGGCAGGCTCTTCTTGCGCTGGACCGGTATCGGCGCCGGAACGCTCTAAGGACATAAAAAAAGTATATAGTTTTTTATCTTGCTATTTTAAACACCACGTCCAACTAGCCGTCTGGCTTGGAGGCTACACATATTTACTCATTTAGCTGATTTATTAGGGATAAGAAAGGTTGAATTTAGATTAAGTGTACTCACATTTACGTAGGGTGAAGAGTTGAAAACATTTAAGAATAAACACCCTCAATACACTCAACCGGGATTCGAACCTCGATATACCCATAATCTGCAGTCCAGCTTATTTTTGAAAGATTAAATACTTTTTTTTGTAGCCTATCGGTCAAGGGGTAAGGTGTCGGACTTCTGTGCTGGGGGTCCGGGTTTCAATCCTCAGTCCCGACACAGATTTATTTGATTACCAAACTCTTCCTTCACCTCTGACAAGACGTGTATTAATCACAATTTTGTGAATGTGTGGAATGCCAGGCCTCCACCGTGGTTCGGATCTCACTTTAAAGCCGTTGGTCCTCCATTTCATCTCACAATCACCCAACCATCACACGTTAGCGTAAGTGTGTATAAACCGAATGGGTATGAAGACGCGGTGCTCTTAATAACAATACAATTTATACGTAAGTATTAAAAGTACATAATCGTTTACTAATCGTTTTTTGTAAACTTATATTAAGTTGATGGGATTAGTAAATACATCTCCGGTCCGCGGTGTCCACTGATAATCATATTTGACACTTGAGATTAAAAATATTGTACAACCCTGCCTTTGACCATCCGGCCACCAAATCTGGTGAACTTAGTTTAAAACTCCACAGATTCTAATGTGTCAAATAGTTTTTAATATCGTATAGGTTTTATTTATAAACCTTGATTTTTAAAGTGCAACTATTTAAAAAAACAAAACTAAAACACTGTTGTTGGTCTACCTGATCAAATGAAATGACGTCGCATTCCTTCAGACGATCTAAACTCTTCTACATGATTTATTTAGGTATTTTAAAAATCTATTAAAATGACACAACAAACAACATGACCTGACGTATGAATACATGAAAATTGACATGATAAATATTCAAGCTGTCATATAAGGCCTTTCACGTCTCGTCACTCGTGACTTATCCTCGTCCCCACGACGCTTTCCCACATCGGAATTCCCTCCTTAAACCCTTTAAAAGCATGACGTCATTTACGAAAGGCCAACAAACGAGGAAATACAAATTCGGCCCCACAAATACTTTAGCAGTAAAATTCCGGCCCCTGTCGGACTCGTTGGTCTTGGGGTAGAGTGCTTGTATCAGGAACGGATGTTCGTGGGGTCAAACTCAGCCGGAGTCGACGGATTTTTCTTTAGTGATAAAATTCCGTAGCGCAACTTCCTTCGGAGGGAGAGTAAAACTGTTGGTCCCATGTCGATTGTGGCGTATAAAAGAAACTCGAAGGGTATGTGAAAATCCCTCTCCAGGCAAAATTGGTAGGCCCTTTCACTCTTGCTCGTAAAAATTCTAGAATTCTGATATAATCAGTCTGTTAATTACCTCACACAAATAATATTTAGATCCTATGAACCAACCAAAACCTTTCCATTATATTTTGCACAGACTTTGTAGGATCGTGTCTTGCCTTATATTAGGTTAGGCTTGTTTAGGTTGTGATCGTGTTGTGAAGGATATAAGATACAGCTGTGTGAGCAATATGGCCGCGAGAGCGTCTGGGGAGACGGGGGCGCTGGGGTGGCGTCGATGGCGGCCATATTGTTGAGCCAGCTGTATCTTAATATCCTCTTCTATATATGTTTTCATGAATATTACAGCAATAATTTTATGTTAATAACAACAGCCAAACAAATACTTAACAAAAGGGTCTT
>CABFOW010002806.1:25516-35793 GCA_902141385.1 Timema californicum | reverse complement strand
TGGTTCGGATTCCACGTTAAACTGTAGGTCCTCCATTTCATCTCACAATCACCCTACCATTACACATTAGCGTAAGTGCGTATGCCCCAAACGGGTAGTAAGACGCGGTGCTAATAATAATAATGTAAGAATTACCGTGAGTTGTTATTATTTCCAACCAAAGAGAAAATATTTATCTACCGATGATATACAATAATTATACATTAATAAAGATTTCCATGGCGGTGTGAACAAAGAATGAGTGTACAGAGGAGCAACTGCTTACACATTAGACAAGCTGGAAATTCGCCATGAAAATTAGATTTTCGCTGTAAGATGCTATTTTTGTCAACATTCTGGATTCCTTACCTTTAAAATGAGTCTTTATTTGTAAAAATCACTTAAGGTGTTTTATCATAAACGACCGAAAATGCGTTTATAATATATATATTGGTGTACCGTAGCATGTGGGACCATATTCAGCGGTGGACATGAGATACAGAAACAGTGAAAAAATTGTAAATAGCATGTGTCCCCATTTGACCTTGTTTCCGATCTATGGTCATGTTTGTAATCTAGTAATGCGGAGTTGCTTAAAAACATTGGAAGTGGTCAAAATAGAAACCTTCAGCCTGAATGCAAGCATTTTTGAATGTTTTTGTGGCTCCTGAACNTACACGCAAATGCGGGTTCATTTTCCTTATATTCAACTTCCCCAAATCCTAACCCATTAGCGGAATTAGTACTTAAGCGTACAACCCGAACGGGTAGTAAGACTCGGTGCTAATTAATAAGTTTTTTTTATGTTTGTATTTTATAATAAGCTCTACCAATGAGAGCTGGGTTGTTTCATCATAATGTGTTGTTATCACCAAACTGTGACTGTGTCTAGACTAATATATTCACGTATCCCTCGCTTAACAATGCAAGAAGGTTCTGGAAATTAATTATTAATGAATCTTTCGACCTTGACATGCATTTTAATGCGCACTTGCTACCTAACAGTAGCTTACACAATACCCAGTGCCAGACTAGTTTGCGAAGGCGCATTAAAATGCAGGTTAAGGTTGTGTGTTTCGTTAGTAGGAAACAATGTCTTAATTTCCAAAACCTCCTTCCGTTCGAAAAAAAAAATCATAGCCGCGTCTTACCTCCCGTTCAGGTTATACGCATATTATATGATAAATTACTCTACTGGGGTAGGAACGGGGAAGGAAGGGTTTTTTATTGGTAGGACTCTCGCAATAGAGTAAACTACCGATGATGAGAAGATCGTAGTTCATATTCTGGTCGGATTTATTGAGAATTGTTTACACTAAAAGGTTTCTCACTTTACCTCCACGCGAAAGCGGGTACACTTCCTCTATATTCAGCCTTCCTCATCCCGAACACATTAGCATAATTAGTACATATGCGGTTAACCTAAACAGGTAATAAGACGCGGTGATAAAAAAAAAAGATAAAGCCTCTACTTATGGAGATTGGACTATACTATAGTGAGCGGAAGGCAGTTTTTGCTAACAGGGTGTTTAGAAAGCGTCATTGTCTCATTGGCGTGTCAACTAGGGAGTCACGCGTGCTTGTATGTGTGTGTGAGAGAGCGAAAGAGTGTCCAGGTTTGATATCAGCTGACAAAAGTACACATACACCTACGTCAGGGGCGGGGTATGACTCATGTGTGATATGTATAAATTATTCATAAGTGCACACGCGTGTTTAAACAGTGACACGATAGTTCTTGTCTGGCTTTGCTACCCCATTTAACCGCCCCTCCCTCCACCTGCCTGGAGATCAAGATTTTCACCCCTGGTATATTTTATTTTGGCGCCACGTTTTACTATCCGTTCGGATTATATATTTTGATGTACTAATTATGCTACTGGTCTTAGGAATCAGGAAGGTTATATTCAGAGGAAGTGTACCCGCACTTACGTGGAAAACTATTCTGAAAACAAAACACGCTCAGTACACTCGAATGAGATTCAAACCTCGAAATGGCCAGTCAGATATATATGCCTTATACCATTCGCCCACCATAGCGAGTATAGGTATAAATATATATATGTTTTTGTAAATATATCGCAATTTAATTTTTTTTTTATCGATATATTGTTGCCAAACCCCACCGAACCCACCCCTATCCCAGTATCACAGCGTCAATTCGGTGTCAAAAACACGATTTCTTTTTTACTTTTATCTGGAAGTGAAGTAATTTGCCTCGCATGACGTCACCGTTCACGTAATGTCACGGGCGGTGGCTTTGTATGACACGCGCAGGTTTATTAATTTTGTTTTAGATCCCCCTCCCCTCCCGCGAGCGCGGTATTGCGTTATATTTCCTCCTCGAATGGAAGCGTAGTACCAACTGTGTTGTTTGTTATTATTCATTAATATGGGTGACCTACTATACTACGAAACCAGGTTGAAAAAACTATTATAAAATTAATTGGCGATAGATATAATCAGACCCACTCAATATCCTTAAGTTTATTTAAAATATGTGTTGATCCATTTAACACCTCAATAGCAGCATCGGGGGGCACGCGGACTTAGATATCAAACGCATGTAGTCTGCTACATGATGGACAGGTTTCTTATCCCGGTTAGGTGTACGTAGAGTAGTTTTATCTTAATGGTTTCCCATCCTCCCTTTACAAGATTGCGGGTACATTTTCTCTAAATTATACCTTACTTATCTCATTAGAACAATTCAATGCGGATATCTTGGACGGATAATAAGACGCGGGGAGAAGAAAAACATTAACACATATTATGGTAAACTAATAATATAGTCCTAAATATTTTATATCATAGTAGATTTGATACCTAGGCACAGAAAAAGAGCCTACTTCATTTGTTTAATTAATAGCGTAGCCCAGACGAGTAGTAAAGTGAGTCGCGGAGCAAATTAAACATTAGACAATAGACACAGGTCTATGGGATTTAAAAAAATATAAAGAAACATTATATAAACATATATTTTAATCAATTTTTTTAAATATTTATATATTTTATTTAAGATGTTAACGTGTCATTCACAAGGTGTCAACAAAATTTAAACATTTACTAATGAACTATGTAAAGCTCTGAAGGAACTTCTCGTATTCTACATTAGTTAAAAACTTTGTAACTTTAAAACTAAATTTTAGTTTAAATTAACTATAGACCTCTCATACCTCATTTAACATAGAACAGCACATCTCAAATCCTATTGCTTAAAATTGTAATCTACGGGTAACACGTCAAACCCATAGGAATACAGTAAATTAGTTTAATCTCCGGCTGGTATCAAACCTGTGTCTTCTATACCAATAAAACATTTCTTATCCATGACCTTATTATTTTTATAATAGAAAAATACAAGACTTGGTGAGAAAAGTGGAGGTCTTTTCTTTTTATTGCGCACTGACATTAATTTGTACCAGATTCTGATTTTTTTTATCTTAGTTTCAGGAAAAATATAGATGCATTTCCTTAAAATTTTACTTCCTGATCGTTTTGGTTCAGTTTAGCTAGTTCAAGTCACCCACGGTAGACTAAAAAAAAGGAGCGCTAGTTAACTTATTTTCTATTTGTTAATTCCCTCCCTCCCCCACATATATGGCCGCACGATGTAATACGTCAGGAATATCAGGGTTCTAATTCCGGGGTGGTTTTTTCCCCCAAAATGATTTTCAACTCTCCCTCCATGCAAATGCGGGTAAACTTATTCTAAATTCCACTTTCCTAATCCCTAATACTATTAGAGTAATTAGTACATACGCGTATAACCCTAACGGGTGATAAAATTTAAAAAAAAAAACTTTTTTGTGTGAGACAAGAGTTTTAATTTTCATTACTGAAATATAAGGGGAAAATAAAATCACAAACAAATATTTAAAAAACATTTTACTTTGAATTTTTTTAAAGAATTTAGTACGCTCTCATTTTTTCAGTACAATCCCATCATTAATTAAAAAAAATTGTGGTAGAAATAACTCTGCTTAATAACACGTTGAGCCTTATTGCAAAGAAAAATGTCGCATCACTGATATACCCAGTGAGCTGGTCTTATAGTACCTCGAGTCAAATCCGTGTCTAGACCTGGATACTCTATCAACCATGCGACGACGTGTGTCTCACACGCTCCCCCTCTTCCCCCTTTCTCCTCACCTCGATAGGAGGGGTGTTAATCCAACTCTCGCTTGCCCGACGCGCCATCAGCGCCGGACTGAACATCAGATCCTCCTCTTCCTCATCTTGACCCTCTGTGTACCACAACATCGTGGTAATGTGTTGGTGTTGGTGGTAGGTAGTTCCTCACGGGAGATCACAAAAAACTCCACTTCTACCCCCTTCAAGAAATGATGATCTTAACAAGTCCACCCACTATCACAACGGGCGCGACAAAATTCACCCGAGACGGATATTAAGCCACGGAAAAGGTGGATGTCTCCGTTATTTTAACAAGTGGTCAAAGAAATATTTAAACCCCACACGTCATTAAGAATGGACAGTTCTAGACATTATAAGGGATCTCAACCCACAAGATATGATGGCCAACTTAGCTTAAGATAACAATTATCCCAACAATTCAACACTTTACAACTCAAGAAACGAACGTTTCAGCAAAGCATAAAATATAATTTCATATAAAGTTGTTTTTACCTCACTATCTATTACGAAAGTGAAACAATAAATTGTATAAAATGGACTCGTAAATAAAGGAAGGAGAGATATTTCGAAAATGGGTCTGTTCGCGCGCGCGAGCGTGTTAAGAAACAAATACTCGCACCCAAACCCAA
The DNA here is from genome assembly GCA_902141385.1 of Timema californicum. Taxonomy (NCBI): domain Eukaryota; kingdom Metazoa; phylum Arthropoda; class Insecta; order Phasmatodea; family Timematidae; genus Timema; species Timema californicum. The sequence continues at coordinate 31,030 of CABFOW010002806.1, read as the reverse complement.
AGCGAGACGTGACTGAGGATCTGAATCTTAGCTCGCATGGAGGATGATGCGCGCAGGCCAAAAAGATCCTCCTTGCCGCGAGCTCCCGTTCGTAGGGAGGCGAATAGAAAAAGAAAAAAAATATATATAGAAAAAAAATGTCGGCAACGAGCCCGGAGATACTTTTAGACTTGACATTATCTTCTACTCTTTCTTACACCCCTTTCTTTAGCCTCAACTCTTTCTGTCTTCCTTCTAGTTCTTTCGGGAGTCTTTCCCCCATTATCCTGCTTGAAGAAATGCCAACACCTCTTTTTGCTCAAAGTTGAATAAATGCTGCCAAGTTATTTGGGACTGTTTCTTTTTTTAAATTTAATCTTTTGTGTGTATGAGTATGTGTGTGTGTTAGTCTCCATCCCGGGACAACCAATGACATCTTGGGTGCATTTTGCAAAAGATTTGAAGGATGTTAGGTAAAATGACCTTCACAAAAAAAATCACTGTGTTCGTCATCGGTTTGACGAAAACATATAACGTGTAGTTAAAAAAATATCATTTGAAAGCCAAATAAATGTTTCATTTTGTGCTGATGTTTGATTATAATATTTACATAAACACTTTTTACATATATAGTAGAGTTAACACATTTCAAAGAGGTGCATTACATCACGATAGCCTTTTCTATAACTTATCTCCTCTCACCTTCAAATATAAATTATGTTAAACTAATGTAATGTATTTAAGAAAAACTATTAAGGTTATACAAACATATGGTGCGTATAGCCCGAACGGGTAATAAGACGCAGTGCTAATAATAATAATTAAGGTAATAAGTCAATAAACATATCATTGCACTATTTGAACATACGTAGGAGCCATAGTTGTGATTGAATGATTTGAAAACACTTAAATCCAAAAGTAAGAGAGACCAAAGCTAGATTTATTTAAAAAAATATATATATATTTTTTTTTAGCACCGCATTTTACTACATGTTCAGATTATACGCTTACGTACTAATTATGATAATGGTTTTAAGGATAAGGAAGATTGTATAGATAAAGTGTACCGGCATTTGCGTGTAGGGCGAGTGGAGAATAATTTATGAAAAAACCCTCTCAGTGCACCTGACTGAGATTCGAACCTCAATCTCCCAAGAGTAACGCCTTAGACCATGTGGCCACCGAAACAGGTAATAATCAATTACTATATGGTAGGTCATGATTGGTAGGTACTCGATAAAATTTAACGCCAGTAGTTTAGTGTTGTTCTTTTGTTGTTGGCAGGTAGAAATAAGTCAAGTGATTATTTCTCAGTTACTTAATACAAGATACATTATTTACAAGAGGATTATACGTTTTTACCCTCCTTAAGGTGGTGATGTAGGGAACGCGAGTTAAGTGTATTTAAAGTTTTAAAGCCTGACTTTTTTTGACTAAAATAAATAAAATATTTTTTCAATAGAAACATAGTTTAATTTTCTTCCCGTGGTGATATCAACAGTTGTTGAATATCTGTCATGAGCATAGCGGAATTAGAATAGAAACTTTTTAAATGAAGAGAGATAGTTGTTATTAATTTCCTGGACATCCTTGAAAGATATTCAAGAACTATTGATATCACTATGTGAACAAAAATTAAGATCTATGTTTCTACTGGATAATTATGTGATTTATCTGGGCGAAAAAATATTGTTTCTATAAAAACTACAAAAACACTGACCTCTTCTACATATCCACCTTAAGAGACCTCCTCTTCCTGTTTTACACTCATTATAAGTAATGTATTACCTCACACGATTTCAATAAAGCTTCCTTGACACATGACTTAAAAATACAATTTTGTTAAGGCATCAATTTACTAACAATGGCACAATTATTATTATTTTTATTTTTTTGGGAGAGGTTGGAGAGTTACATTTCTTCTCTAATCACATAGATAAACATGCAATGGACACAATTTGTTGTGCAATTAAAACAGTTATTAAGAACCCAACGATCTTGAAAGCTCAGCAAAGCACCAACTGGACAATTATGCTAACAAATATCATTTGTTAGAGTATTATGTTAATATTGTTTCACATTCAACCTTTTTTTAAGTTCAAATAACATCTTTATACAAACGTAAAATAGCATGCACGTACGTCATAACATTGATGGCGTAATCAACCAGATGATCTTCTAAAAAAAAATATGTTTCCATGACATGCATTCAACATAGCTTTGCTTTTTTTAATGGTGAATTTCAGCAGCAGTTGCTTGCGATTTTGCTAATCCTACCTAAACATTGACATTGACAAGATATTTTTTTTTCCACTCACCTAGTTCCACTTCCTTCCAATTCAGACATGACCAAACAAAATTAAACTCTAGTAAGTAGAAATATTCAAATAACTTTGATCAAAATCATAATTTTTTAAAAAAAAGTTAGTTATTGACTTTCATTTAATTTTATCTGAGTTATGTCTGAATGTAGGAGAGTAAGACCCACTCCAACAAACAAGGTTTAACACTTTTAACATATCTCAGACAATATTATTTTTAAATAACGTGATTGGTTTCCTTTTTAGTTATTTCCAGAAATATATGTTAACTATTATATGTTATTTTGTTATACATTTATATTATAAAGTTTGGTTTTAATCAACCGTAAATGTACCCAGTTTATTTATTTCAGGATATCCTTAACATTATTAGTAGTCAAAGTTGTTTTTGGCTATTGAAAAAAAAGGTTAGCCCTGAAAGGTCTGTATTTTTTTTTTAGATTTCTTTTAAAATCGGCAAGAAAATTATATAATATTAGAGGGAGGGGGGGGGGATGAATTAGAGAAAAGTTTACCTAAACTTAATTTCCTCAAAGTCAAAGGAGGATCCAGGATTACATATACCTGGAAAATGTTTGATAATTGAATGGCTCTAGATTCTATTTAAAACGGTCTTTGCTAGGACTTAAAAAAAAATTAGAATTCTCTAGAAGCTATTGGGAGTGCTCCGTTCCCAGCAAATGTTTGACATTCGTATGACCTTCTCCTTTAAATTTTCAAAAGGTACAGATAAATTCAAGCAGTTTTCCGGGGTTTTCCCCGATGAACAAAATTCAAAAATAATTCCCGGTTCTCCTGATAAGTGGTACCAACATGTCTTTGTATATTTCTATTCCACTAGAAGCCTACACCTAAATATGTGATAAATTTTAAATTTCATCGAAATGGACCAATTGTTGAAACTCATATACTCTATACCTCAATTATTGAACATAAAAAAATCACATATTTAGCTTTACTACGTTAGCAATATCGTTTATTTACCAGGGAACTTCAAAGTCTCAATTTGCTAAAAAACAACAACTTATTTTTGTTTTCAAATCAACACATTACTGAAGCATGTCACGTATCAGTTCGTGCAAATACTACAAACATATCGTTATTTCATAGAACTATTATTGAGATGATTTGAATTGTCAGATAAAATGGATTCTCGGTAAGTAGGAAACTATAGGAACATAATATTTGCCATTTCACAAATATATATGTAGATAAGATACATTTCTGTGGAATATTTGAACCATTTGTTCCCCATTTTGAACAATATTTATTTAAAGAAACTTAACACAACGGCAACATAGATTTTTTAAATTAATATTCAAACAAATTCCGTTGATTACAATACTCGCACAATACACAAAGTGAAAATGCTTTGTACAAATGAAAAAGTTGAACGTAAACAAAAAATGAACTCTATAGAATATTAGAGTACAAGTTAAGGTGAGAATGTAGGTGACGCAATAAAAGGTGGTTTTGTAGTCACTATAGAAAACCTTTTTTGGTCAAAATAAATCCAATATTGCTTCAATAAATACATAAAATTTAGTTTTCTTCACATGGTGACCTCAACAATTGTTGAATATCTGTCATGGATGTCCTGGAATTTAATGACAACTTTTTATTTTTATTTAAAAACTGTCATCTAATGCCGCTATGATCATAACATATAATCAATAACTGTATATGATCATATGAAGAAAATAAAACTTTATGTTTTTATTGAAGCAACATTTTATTTTGACCAAAAAAATGTGGTGCCATAAAAACCGTACAAAAACACAACCCTTTTCTCGGGGTTCCTGCATTCCCACGGTAATGATGACCACTCATTAGAGAACCATACGGTTCCCATGAAATTAAAACCATAGCGGCGGAATGAATTACACACAAAAGAAACAATTGAATCGCTTTTGGCCGAGTCTGGTGTGACGTCATCTAGCTTGTTAGCACTGAACCTTTTGAGTTATGTTACCCGCAACGCAGTGGTGCAACGATCTATAGTGCGGTGGCGTAGTTAACCAACGCACTAGTCGTGTTGAGCTCGACTGCTAAGGACGGGGAGATCGAGTTTCGAATCTCGGTCGGGTGAACTGGGGGTGGTTTTTCCTAAACGGTTTTCTACTCTCCCTCAACGCGAATACGGGTTCACTTCCTCTAATTCAACCTTCCCAATTCCTAATCCATTAGCGTAATTAGTACTTAAAGCGTATAACCCGAATGGGGAGGAGGGGGGGCACATTCCCTAATTGCCGGAGGCTTGAAAAATTATAAATGTTAAACCTTTCTAGAATATCTCTGAAGTGATTTTATGGTAATGCAGCCCAATTATTTGTACTTTTACCTTAATTTTGGATTGTTTGAACCATAAATAAAACCATACATATTTTGTTCATAAAATTTCGGGGGGTAGGGGGTTTCAACCCCCAAACTTCCCTGACTACGGCCTTGATTGGCACAAGGGTGAGGCTGGTATTATTTATAATACATTTATCTAAATTGTCGTGAAAAGAGAATGATAAACCATCAAAAAAAACCTTTAGTACACGCAGCCGGGATTCTAACCCAGACGCTCCGTAGCTGTTAAACTATAATAGACAAACCATAATAGCCTGTATATTCTTATGCAGTTAACAAATAAATTCGGACTCATTTGTGTGTGTGTGTGTGTGTGTGTGTAGTTGTGTTGAAATGATACGAGTGAGTGGTAAGGGTAGACCAAATAAAATATAAATAGAAAGCAAGAAAACTCGAGAACTTTTCTATAGATATAAAAATACCAGCTGTACACGGGAATCGAACCCGGGACGTTTGGCTTAATACGTGCATGCTCTAACCACTGAGCTATCCAGGAGTCGTCAGGGTCATACTTCACTCATATTTCAAGGCGGAATCTGTGATGGACATGCGGTAATCATCAGTTACATATCCTATATATTATTTCTGTTGCCAACATCCCTTTTTTCTCAACTTGTACAAAGCCTACAGCGATTAATAAGGTATCGGTGGATAGGATTTCTTCACCGACTTCTGACATAGCATAACTCAGTTTACGTTAAAAAAACATTATTTGTTTAGAATTAAAGTTAAAAGAAAAATCTAACAATACTATTGTATCAATTACCGAAAATAAACTCTCTTTGATATTTTGTGTATACACTTTTCTGAGTATTTAATTTCAACAACCCAACAAAAGACTAAATACGTTTTAAGGGGG
>CABFOW010002806.1:9664-23761 GCA_902141385.1 Timema californicum | reverse complement strand
GGTTCGGATCCCACGTTAAACTGTAGGTCCTCCATTTCATCTCACTATCACCCTACCATTACACATTAGCGTAAGTGCGTACAACCCGAACGGGTATTAAGACGCGGTGTTAATAATAATAATAATAATATATCTTAAATATAACTTCTAACTCCAGTCTCCAATGTAACACAGCAATCATATTTGAGGGAAATTGGAGAGGTAAAGTCATGTCACATTAAAACTCCTCTATGTTATTGCTTTTAATGTATACAACTTGGCCTTCTCAATTAAATGCGCTGTCAATCCATCAATGTCAAGGTAATTAGTAGGTATATAGAAGTTCAGGTGTTAATTTAGTTTACCCAAGACCCACAAACGGCTTCTATGAAATTCCATCGATGTTTTATCAAACTTAAGAGTTGAAACATGTTTCTGTTTGCATATCATTAAAATAGTCCTTTTTTTCTGCTATAGACCTGTCAATATCTATATGAATACAAATAAAATGTTTGGTTACTAAACAAAAAACGAGAAATATTGTAAATATGTAGAGCATATCTATACAAGAATATATATATATATACCATATATAAGAATGAAAAAATATACCTCTATAATATGTATTTATACATACATACAATTTTTTCATTCTTTGTCACATATCAAACATATATATAATTATATATATAACATATAACAAACACACACACATATATATATATATATATACGCTTTCTGGTAAAATTAAACCAATATCAAGATAGAATACTGATTATTAACATTACTTTCAAGTCAATGCGCAACAAAGAAGCAGTTTTACTGAAATTACTTTGTTTACGTTGACTAAACTTTTGAAATCAGTTCAGAATTTTTCACGCTAGCTTCTTCAAAGTAGAACTAAACACAGTTGGCTGTTCGCATTTCAAATCCAGCTGAACTAATTCAATTCATACAACTTTTTTTCGAACTTTATTTTTAAAAATCCGTGTTTCTTATGCAAAAAAGTAAGAAGAATCATAAACATGAATATAAACGCATTGGTGGCCACGCGGACTAAACATTAATCACACCTTGACTGGTTTATCAGTTATTTTTCTTCTGTGGTTTTCTGTTCTCGCCAGCAAACCAAACTACACGAGATTGACGTTCAGTCCATTTGATTTTATCAGTTATTTTTCTTCTGTGGTTTTCTGTTCTCGCCAGCAAACCAAACTACACGAGATTGACGTCCAGTCCATTTGACCATCGATGTGGTCATGAAAAAAAATCCAATAAAGTCAAGGGTACTTGAATTGGAAACCAAGTCATTAACTTACTATCACGTCATATCAGAAACATTTTTTAAAATAAAATAATATAGCCATTATTAAACTGTGGACAATTGAGAGACACCTTCCACTGAGAAAATAATTTAAAACAATTTTGATAAGAACATCGTGTATGGTATTTAAAACGGTATTTAATATTTTAAACTATAAAAAAAAGTACGACCTATAAAGTTAGCTTAAACGTTTATATTATTTTAAAATAACCCGCCTCGGTGGCGTAGTTGGCTAATGCGCTTGTCGTGTTGAGCTCTACTGCTGAGAACGAGGAGATCGAAGTTCGAATCTCGGTCGGGTGAACTGGGGGTGATTTTTCCTAAATGGTTTTCCACTCTCCCTCCACGTAAATGCAGGTTCACTTCCTCTAATTCAACCTTCCCAATTCCTAATCCATTAGAGTAATTAGTACTTTTTATCAGTTATTTTTCTTCTGTGGTTTTCTGTTCTCGCCAGCAAACCAAACTACACGAGATTGACGTCCAGTCCATTTGACCATCGATGTGGTCATGAAAAAAAATCCAATAAAGTCAAGGGTACTTGAATTGGAAACCAAGTCATTAACTTACTATCACGTCATATCAGAAACATTTTTTAAAATAAAATAATATAGCCATTATTAAACTGTGGACAATTGAGAGACACCTTCCACTGAGAAAATAATTTAAAACAATTTTGATAAGAACATCGTGTATGGTATTTAAAACGGTATTTAATATTTTAAACTATAAAAAAAAGTACGACCTATAAAGTTAGCTTAAACGTTTATATTATTTTAAAATAACCCGCCTCGGTGGCGTAGTTGGCTAATGCGCTTGTCGTGTTGAGCTCTACTGCTGAGAACGAGGAGATCGAAGTTCGAATCTCGGTCGGGTGAACTGGGGGTGATTTTTCCTAAATGGTTTTCCACTCTCCCTCCACGTAAATGCAGGTTCACTTCCTCTAATTCAACCTTCCCAATTCCTAATCCATTAGAGTAATTAGTACTTAAAGCGTATAACCCAAACGGATAGTAAGACGCGGTGCTAAATATAAATAAATATTTTAAAATAAATTACTGAGGTATTATATTGATTATTAAAAACATTATAGCTCATAATTTAACTGTAATAGAATAGTTTTGTGATTTAAAAAAATAGTACATTATAACATTTCAATAAATTGTATTTTATCTGATAGCTAATGAGAGCAACGCCGGAGTGTTTTACTCTGAATAAGAAAGTCAATCACTACTGAAAAATAAGTCCCGAATCGGTTGTTATGGAATATTTATCGAAAAAAAATTGTTTTATCACCTTCTTTCAATACAAATTCCATTGTATTTTTCTTAGTTATGCTTCTTATTTCCATCCCATATACTTCTGAACTTTGTGAAATACATCACTAAAATATACTAAGTATTGTATTTGGAAGAGGGTACAGGAAAGGTGGATAGAAACATAAAAAATGGACAAACACAATATGGTTTTTACACTGAAAAGAAATACACATTCACACATTACACTGCGGCCATTGGATACCAAATATAGGCCTACTAAAAACATTCTTCCTCATAGGCCCCTAATAGATATGCAACCCACAATACACCTCAGCTATGTGGGAAGCATATACAAAAAAAAATGCACAAGAAATGAAAACGGGAGTGTCTTGACAAACACTTCAAAAATACTTTTTGAGGTATGTTAAATTAAAAAAGTTCATTTCGAAAAAAATGCATTAATGTTTCAATGACTCGGAGATGCAGAATATTCAAAGTGATACATATTATTTTAGATTGATCAAATAATAACTTGAAAAATATTGATGGAATTGGGAAAACACTTGACATATTGATTTATGATGACAGGTTTATCTAGGTTAATCTATAGTTACCTTAAAATCTACCTTTTCAAGTGTACACATAAAGGTGTGATGGAAGGGGACGCAAGAAAAAGCTAGGGTTTTTGTAGTTTTTATAAAAAACATTTTGACCAAAATAAAAAAATAATTGCTCCAGTAGAAACATAATTAATTTTCTTCACATGGTTACCTCTAAATTTATTTGATATCTGTCAAGGGTGTTTTGGAATTTAATGACAACTTTTTCTCATTGTTTAAAATGTTTTTCATCAAATAGTACTACGTTCACGCTGGATATTCAGGAACTGTTGATATCAACATGTGAAGAAAATTAAACTACATATTTCTACTGGAGCAATATATTATTTATTTTGGCAAAATAAAAGTTTTGCGATAAAAAAAAACCCTGCAAAAACACTATCCTTTTTTAGAATCCCCTTTCATCCCAACTTAAGAGCCCACAATGCCGATTCTATGGTTAATTTAAATACGAATGATAGTTAATTATTGCGTGTAGAATAATCACAAATAAAAAGTGATTTTGTAGATTTCGTTCAGCAAGATAAAAAAGTATTATAACGACACATTTAGCCAGTTCGGAGATATTGAGTCAGCAAGGCCGTAGCCAGCCCATAATTTCAGGAGGTGTTTGGTGGGTACATCCCTCAATTACCGGAAGTTAGAAAACATTCTAAATGATAAACATTTCTAGAAGCTATCTGAAGTGTTTTTTTTAATGACAACATAACCAGAGGCTATGAAAAATGATGAATATTAAGCACCTTTAGAATATATATGAATTGATTTTAGCTCGCAACACGACTCCATAACTGCCGAAGGCTAGAAAAAATTATAAATATTAAACACCTCTAAAAGCTCTCTGAAGTGCTTTTAGTGGTAACACAGCCCCCTAATTTGTACTTGTATCTTAATTTTGATATTGTTTGAACCATAAATAAAGCAAATATATATTTTGTTCATATAATTTCGGGGGGTTTGAACCCGCAAAAATACGGCCTTGTACATCAGTCATGATAATTGGTGGAAATGAAATGAATTAACGATGAGACTAGGTGTTGGGTATTTTCTAAAGTTAAGACAGATTGTAAGCTGTGTGCTAAATTAATCATATGATTAAAAAGAGCAAGAGTATAATTTAGAGAAAATGTCCCCGAGTTTTCGTGGATGGAGAGGGAAAAACAAAGGAGGAAAAACCATCCCTCAGTACTCCGGCCGGGATTTGAACCCCATGTGCCCACCAACGAGGATAAAGTGTGCATTATATACTCATAATGAAAAAAAAATTGTGTTTGTAATTTTTCATAATATTGGTATGTTTAGATTAAATATGTAACTAACACTTTGACATTGGGGTGTTCACCTTGTGACCGATGGGAACTGAAGGAAATAGTGGTAGACATTTTTTTGAACTTGTAAGCTCCTTAATACGCCAAAGAAAACATACCGTATCTTTTTGATTTTATAAGATATAATGATCATTGATAAATATTGATTAGTATTATAACACATTTAGAGAGATTTCAATCATTGCTAATTTTACATTACCCGCTTCGCTGGCCACGTGGTCTAATGCGATACTCTAGTGTTGGGTTAGATGGCCGAAGACTAGGAGATCTAAGTTGGATACCGGTTGGGTGCAATGAGGGTGGTTTTTCCCTAAATGGTTTCCCACTCTCCTTCCACACAAATGGGGGTGGACTTCCTTTCAATTAAACCGTCCTAATTCCTAAGATCATTAGTGTAATTAAAACCTAAGCCTCTAGCTCAAACGGGTAAAAAACGCGGTACTAAAAAAAAATTTACATTATAATGTTACTATATTTAGTACACAGGGAAATGCGTTGGAGCTTATTCCGGGAGGTGGATAGGTGTAAAATTATAATTTTCGTATTAGTGTATGTAGTGTATATATATACACATATAGGCCTATATATACACACACAAGATGCACTTAAATACGAGCCAAGACAGTTTCTAAACGTTGGATTCATAAAGCTCATTGTGACATGGCATTAAATTACAAATATAATTGAATTAAAAAATCTACCACGTTGAGAAAATAAAGAGTTAATACTTAGCTATGTCAATCTATAAAATAACAAATTTACACTTTTTCCAGAGCTGGATCATAACGGAGTAATACATCAATACAGATAAGACTTAGACCAACATAACCATACTTTTTCAATTATATTATTATATAATCTTTTAACATTATCTAAATCAACTCTGATGATGTTAACGGAATTTTATTCTGAATGATTTCAAAATAAGTCTTGACTTTAATGTCAATGTTAATATCACGTTATACTGTTTGTTATATTTTGTGTATTAATATTTTAATGTGTTGACCTATGTTTTAGACTATCTATCAACTCGTTTGACCATTGTATATATTTATGAAATATTTTGATTTTCCCTAATTGTTCATAATCTTACATAATGTTCCTCTAAACTCTTTCTAATTTTTTTAAATGGATTTTCAACATCACATTATATAATATCCACTTTAATTACAACTTAACTTTTGAACATAAATTTGTTATTTTCTAGATTGACATGTCTAAGTCTTAACTCTCAATTTAACTACTCTTCACTTAAAACTTGATCATTTAGAATGTTTACTAAAATGACATTGAGAATTTTTTTTATATATCGTGCCACCCAACTCGTGTTTGCACGCCACTGGGTGGCATAAGGACCATAGATTGACCATCGCTGATAGTGATTTAAGGTATTCCAATTATTCAACGAATAAAGAATAGTCTTTTTTGTGTGTATGTATTTATACATTTATTATGCAATGTTTGTATAGATAATTATTTGTATAAACTATATATACACTGGATAAATATTTATAAGTATATATGAACATTGCATAAACTTATATTTATAAATACACACAATAAAGACTATTCGGTATTCACTGAGTTATTGAAATAAGATTTGGGTAGTACGCCATGAAAAAACCAAACATCAAATAAAACTTTTTCCAGCGGCAGGATTTTTTTGAAGTCAATAATATTTCCACTGCAATGTCATTCAATGCCATGTCATAATGAACTCTGTCAAGTCCTCGGTTAAAAATTGTCTTGGCTCGTAATTAAGGGCATCTTGTCTGCTGTTGAAGACAAGCTATGAACCGACCATAAATATGTTGGTTAAAAAATTAAAACATGTTTCAAAATAACATGGAAAAGATTATGTACGTTTTTGATTTTAACATATATATCAATTTATTGTCACTTTTTTAAATGAAGGTACTATTTTCAATGTCATTACTTTAAGTTAGTGAAATTAATATGGTTTAAAATATTGTGTGATATTGTGTAAGAGCTCCTAAACCATTAGCTTCAGTACACTTGGTGAGGAATAAACCCCAGCTCCTTGAATCTAAGTCAGGTATATAAACCTTTGAATCAACCATTCAGGGGGAAAAGAATTCGACCCAGTTTCCTTTAAAAGGTTATTTATAGTTAAACGTCAAAAGTGAATAGCGTGCAAACGATCAAGACCACTGTCAAAGGACTTGAAAATATTCCCGCCCCCTAGAAGAAGTCTGACCTTGGGAGCGGGTGGGCGGGCCGCAGGGGTGATGTAGAGTGACTCTGTCCTCTTGGGTTGTCCGGGCGAGGGTATAATGTCCTGACCCAGCCCTCTCTTCCTCAGGATGACCTCCTCGAAGGGGGGCTGCCCCCCGTGGAGGGAGTTGGGCACGTTGTACAAGGGCGACTGCGAGCCGGTGACACCTGGACCCACCACCGCACCGTTCCCTGCCAGCCCCGGGGGGGCGGGCGTCGTACCCCTCGCCCCTGATCCAGCGCGAACTGTCCTGTCCACGGACGTCTCTCTGGTCATCGGCGGCGCCGCCTTGTCCACCGAGGACTGTCGTGAGCCGATGCTCATTCTTCCAGTGGCCCGCGTGTACCTGATCAACAAGGAGGGATTGTTTTAGGACATTACAGACCTACAAGTTGTTGTTCTAAGACAATGTTCCCAAGGAGGGATTGTTTTAGGACATTACAGACCTACAAGTTGTTGTTCTAAGACAATGTTCCCAAGGAGGGATTGTTTTAGGACATTACAGACCTACAAGTTGTTGTTCTAAGACAATGTTCCCAAGGAGAGATTGTTTTAGGACATTACAGACCTACACGTTGTTGTTCCAAGACAATGTTCCCGAGGAGAGATTGTTTTAGGACATTACAGACCTACAAGTTGTTGTTATAAGACAATGTTCCCAAGGAGGTATTGTTTTAGGACATTACAGACCTACACGTTGTTGTTCTAAGACAATGTTCCCGAGGAGAGATTGTTTTTAGGACATTACAGACCTACACGTTGTTGTTCCAAGACAATGTTTCCAAGGAGAGATTGTTTTTAGGACATTACAGACCTACACGTTGTTGTTCCAAGACAATGTTCCCAAGGAGAGATTGTTTTTAGGACACTACAGACCTACACGTTGTTGTTCTAAGACAATGTTCCCAAGGAGAGATTGTTTTTAGGACACTACAGACCTACAAGTTGTTGTTCTAAGACAATGTTCCCAAGGAGGGATTGTTTTTAGGACATTACAGACCTACACGTTGTTGTTCCAAGACAATGTTTCCAAGGAGGGATTGTTTTAGGACATTACAGACCTACAAGTTGTTGTTCTAAGACAATGTTCCCAAGGAGAGATTGTTTTTAGGACACTACAGACCTACAAGTTGTTGTTCTAAGACAATGTTCCCAAGGAGGGATTGTTTTTAGGACATTACAGACCTACACGTTGTTGTTCCAAGACAATGTTTCCAAGGAGGGATTGTTTTAGGACATTACAGACCTACACGTTGTTGTTCTAAGACAATGTTCCCGAGGAGAGATTGTTTTTAGGACATTACAGACCTACACGTTGTTGTTCCAAGACAATGTTCCCAAGGAGAGATTGTTTTTAGGACACTACAGACCTACACGTTGTTGTTCTAAGACAATGTTACCAAGGAGAGATGGTTTTAGGACACTACAGACCTACAAGTTGTTGTTATAAGACAATGTTTCCAAGGAGAGATTGTTTTAGGACATTACAGACCTACAAGTTGTTGTTATAAGACAATGTTTCCAAGGAGAGATTGTTTTAGGACACTACAGACCTACACGTTGTTGTTATAAGACAATGTTTCCAAGGAGAGATTGTTTTAGGACACTATAAAATCCAGATCTACAAGTATAAGCACCATTTTTTTTAGCACCGCATCTTACTACCTGTTCGGGTTATATGCATAAATGATAGTTAGCTAAGGAGGTTGGGATAGAGAAGGAAGCATTTTAGAGGTAATACCCTTATTTTCATGAAAGTAGATTGAGAACCAATTTAGGAAAAACCACTTTCAGTAAACCCGATTGGGATTCAAACCCCGATCTCTCCATCATCGGTAGACCCGTCTAACACAAGAATGGTACCTTATACCATTCGGCCACTGGAACTATTCCCAATAAGTGTCAAAATTGAAAAGGCCCTAACCGGTAGACCACAAAAATTCAATTTAGTAAAGAAATTCTGATGTACAAGAGCACTTGAACGTAACGGCCTTCCGATGTTTTAAAGGGAACATGCATGAACACATCTAGTTAAAAATTTACCTCGCATGCATCCCTTGTTCATTGACGGCCCATATCCTTATTTAAACATTTATAAACCACGCCACGAGGGTTATTTGGCGCTGCACTACCCCAGGCACATTCAGTATATTCATTTGGTTTTCTACAAGAGAAGCTACTTAATTTTACACATAAAAAAATCACCACATAGAACCCCCTTCTACACATGAATAAAGATTGTAACGTCACCTGTCGACGCTGCTATCCCTGCTCGGAGGCCTCTTGTAGTGGTCGAATCCTGTCGTTCATGGCCTGCTGGTAGTTGTAGGCAGGCGTCTCGCCCGCCTTGACCAACTTGGAGTTTCTCCTCAAGTTGCTGGTCGCGGGCGCGTTCAGATGTTGGTCGCCCGACGTCGGACCACCGTCATACGACGACTGTTGAGGTATCGCGTTGGGAACCCTGTTCATCTGTTCCCCTGGTCCGATCTTGTTCATGTACGGTTTGCTGGCGTCCATCTCCGTCGTGGTGACGTTCGGTGATATCGCGTTCTGTTGGCTGTACTGGTCGTACTGTTGCTGTTGTTGATATTGCTGCTGTTGCTGATATTGTTGTTGCTGTTGATATTGTTGTTGCTGAAGTTGTTGTTGCTGCTGAAGCTGTTGTTGTTGCTGAAGCTGTTGAGACTGCTGTTGCTGTTGTTGCTGTTGAGACGGTTGGTACTGGGATGATTGCGAGTAAGTATTCTGCGGTTTGTTGAATGACTGCTGTTGTTGGTTTTGTTGCTGGTATTGTTGCGTTTGCGGGTACGGGATCTCGTTGCTCTTTACCGATGGCTGCGAGAGTATAGACTTTGTCGGCTGGGCCGTTTCCGGTGGTGGCCGGAACTTGGGGATCTCTCTACTCCTCAGTCTGTCCAAACCTGGAAACAGACACGACATAAAACGTGAATGGTTCTTTCCATTCAAGCTCCATTCTCTCACCCACAAAAAGGAGTCGACTTTCCATTCTAATTCCCATTTCTATACCGGTCACTTTTTGTGATCGGGACCGTACAATGATTTTTTTGACAGTATTTTTTTAAAATGTCATATTTTCAGTGGTTATTTTCAAATATATGTAACTTTTTTTAAATTTGAAAAATGTTTATTCTCAGTTAACTGGTACCGAGTTCGATAACTATTTGAACGAAACGATTATTTATTTATTTAAATATATTTGATAAATGTATTGAAAGAATAGAGGAAGCACAACTAGGATGGTATAGACACGTATTGAGGATGGAAAAAAGAGGGCACCAAAGAAAATTATGATGTAAATGAAGTATGTAGAAAAATACCACAAGAGAGGCCAAGAAAGAGATGGAAGGAGAATATAACAGAAAATGTGCAAGTGAGAGGATAATAATGGTAACAATTAAAGTAGGAAGAACAGTGTAAGGATAGAGGTAGATGGAGGGAATTTACTAAACTGACCCAACTACAGGTTGTAGACAGTTGATGATGATGATGATGATTATGATGATCCTTCCTGGACATGGTGTTCAAATATGTGCCCATTCGTCGTGTCCAAATATATTTGAATGAATTCGTGTAATCGGTCGTCATTCGTCACCAATGATGATTTTCACCAATATAAACTTATTTACTGTTCAAGATGTGTGATAAAATAATATCAACCAAAACTTACAAGGACAAATTAAAATAGGAAAGTTTTTAATATATTAAATCGAATTTGAGTAACACCTTCAATAGATTACATCTTTAAACAATGTTTATTTACAGTACTACAATGTCATTGTATAAGTTTGCGATTCAACAAAACTAAATATATATTAAAATTATTTAAATAGAAAAATGACACCTGGACACGGGAATCGAACTCAAGACCTTTGGCATAGCACGCTAATGTTTAAGTTTGCGATTCAACAAAACTAAATATATATTAAAATTATTTAAACAGAAAAATGACACCTGGACACGGGAATCGAACTCAAGACCTTTGGCATAGCACGCTAATGTTTCTAACCACTGAGATATCCAGGAGTCATTCCGACGATTTATTCACGTCCATCACAGACTCTACCTAAAAATTTGAGTAAAGGATGACCCTAGGCACGGGACGAATCCTGGATAGCTCAAAAGAGCATTGACGTACTTTGCCAAAGCTCTGGGGTTCGAGTCCTGTATACAGGTGTCATTTTTCAATTTAAAAGAATATGATATCTAGATGAGGCTATAACCGTAACCAACAGATATAATAGCTTGGCTATTTAATTAATTAAATGTATATATTTATATTAATTAAAGATACAAAGGAGTTATTCAATATTTATTTTTAACAAACATTTTTATTCTTCCTCAGTTAAATTTATTTACTTTTCTTACTATCTCGTCCATTTAGATTACACTGTTAATAACGTATTTTTGTCTGGTTTGGATGTGAAGGAATATTTGACCACTTAAAACTTAATAAAACAATAATTTTAATAAATTTATATGTATGATAATTTTATCCGCTGCTGCCATTTCACGTAGGTAATATATAATATCTAGAAAATAATACTATAAAAATCGCATGTCGTCAGTCTGCAATCGGAGACTAATAGACGGCTGTCTCTTGGAGAAGATAGTGCCAAGTTCTGGGTGTTTATTTGTGTAGCACAACAAACACTCTGGTCGTTAATCTCAGTTTAATAGACCTAAGCCACTACTTTTATATTAAAGTAGCTCCTCATTTGTCCTCACGATTCTGAGTTTGACGCCGTACCAGACCCACTGCTTCACAGATAAATCTGCAAGTACCGGGGATCAAACCCGGGACCTTTGGATCTGTAACTAGTAGTATTAACCACTAGACCACAAGATGGTGTTAATAATACTATTTTTTAGCACAATGTCTTGCTACCCGTTCGGGTTATACACTTATATCCTGATTACTCTGATGTGTTAGTGATTAGGAAGGTTTAATTTAGAAGTGTACCCACATTTTCATAAAGGGAAAACGGAAAAAAAATTTGAAGAAAAGCCACCCTCAATACACCCGACCAAGATTCGAACTTCGAACTTTACGTCATCAGCAGTTTACACTATTGCGAGAGTAGCACATCATGCCATGCGGCCATCAAAGCGGGTACTAATCACATTGTAAAATAATATCAATGTTTAAAGGAAAAAGAGTTTATATTTTATAAAAGCTTTTCCCTAGCGGAATCATACATATATTACACAAAAGAGTTAGGGATTAGGAAGGCAGAATTTAGAGGAAACGAACCATCCATTTGCGTGGAGAGAGAGTGGAAATATATTTTATAAAAAAACACAACCTCATCCAATTAAACCTCCAACACCTCAAGAGGCTGGAGTTTTCAATCCTCCCTTTCCCTGTTTTTCCTCATACTCTCTTCAGACAAAAGCCGGCGCACCCTCTTACAGATCCCAGGTGTTAAAACTGACCCGGTTGCTGGAAGTCTGGGGCGAACTGCTTCGCCGTGACACGGGCTATCTCCGAGTCTTCTCTGGCGTGGTCCGACGCCATGTCTGCAAGTTCAGCCTTACCTCGGGCCGTCGCCGTCCTGAAAGCGAGAATCGACACAATCATTTGTTTCGCTCTAGAGAGGACGGACCGCCTTGGCGACAAACTAATCTGACTAATCAACGTGTTACCAATTTCACTTTCAAGTATTTTATACTCAAAGCTAAGCGTTTTTTTTGTTTTTTTTTTTACAAATCGTACTAATTTTAACATACGGTGTCAATTTTGACAAAAAGCTTTCTTTTAACTAATTGGGCCAATTTTATGATTGGTGTCAGATTTTAAATATCAATTTGGACTATTTTAATAATATGAATCTCAATCTTAATTTTACCTTCGAATCTCGGAAAAAGTTACCAACATAAGATGAAATAGGAATCAATATTACAATTTTTGTAAAAATAAATTATTAATAATGGTAATGGCGTTTCTGGGGCTACATCCATATGTAGCTCAGTATGTAGAAAGATCAGCAAATACTAATGTAGGCCTACCATTGTCCATGGGACGCCCTAATGTACTATTCGTACATCCTTTCCTTGGAGGCTCTTTCCATGTCCCGATGAAATGAGATGAGGGTGATAGTGAGTATGAGGGTGTGGAGCCAATGAAGATATTAACCTAACCTAAACCTAACTAACCAAACCCTGATGACCATTGGAATTAATCCCCTTTCGAGAAAAATCAACCAGTACCAGCCAATAATCGAAACCGGGACTTATAGGGCTGCAGCCAGCGCCTCTGACCACTACACCACGAGGCCAGTTATGTAATCATAGTATTCATGTATTTAGTTAAGTGTTAAATCAATGGTCTGGGGTCAGGTTGTTATCTTTGTAACTATTAATAAGCAGTATTAGAGCTATTAAAAACATCCCCATTCAAAGTTTGGGAAAAAATACAATACAATCTAGAATCCAATGTTTTCTTGAATCTTAGAATATCCTTTAGGGTTGGAGGAATTAGAGGGTTCGAAGAACCAATCTCTTGTTTCTATTCTAATTTTCATTTCAGATGTTAGTACTAATTTTTACAAGTGCAACTCGATTAACTGGTAGATTAGATACAGAATTATAGCTTGAGTGATGAAACTTATCAAATTGTAGTTTCCTGTATTTATTTAACCACAACAAAATTTCAAACAAGTTTAACATATATTAGATAATTTTAAAATAAGGTAATACGAATTCATTCTGTTAACTAAATTATAACAAAAAAAACCCCACATCGTGTCTAGTTCGAACTAAATTACCTTTTTCTAAGTTAGTTGTTATCTGGGGGTTGTACGGACACTACTCAAACGTGCTAATTGAGGGGGTTGGGGCAAAAGCATTATAACCCTAATATATTTCGATTGGATATAATAACTATATAAACTTAAATAAAATTCTTAAATTTCCCTATAAAAAATAAAATATTCATCGATATTAGCTGTCCTCAAAGTTCTTATCGACCATTTATTTTTTTCATTTCAGCTATTTAAAGTATTTAACGTCCACTTTCTGAACCACTGACTATACCAGCACACGAGAATTTCTATGAGCGAGAGCGAAAGGACCTACAAATTATTCTGAGAAAGTTATTATCACACACCTTCCAGGATTCTTTTACACGCCACAATCAACATGGGACCGACAGCTTTACTTCCTCTCTGAAGGAAGTTGTGCAACGGATTTTTATCGCTCAAGAAAAAAAGCGTCGACTCCAGATTGGTTTCTTACCGACTATAAAAAACAACTTATAGTTCAAGAGGTAAGTTACCAGAAATCACTGCTAACACGTTTTTTTCTTCATAAAATTAGGGTTATCATATTCTCT
>CABFOW010002805.1:79693-90741 GCA_902141385.1 Timema californicum | reverse complement strand
AAATCTGTGCCGGGACCGAGGATTGAACCCCGGCCGCCAGCACAGAAGTCCGACACCTTACCCCTGGACCGCCAGGTCACCGCTTTCATATAAACTCATGGCTTAACAATCTTGAATCAGAACACTGTCATATTTTAGACAGAAGCAAAATGTTCTTATGCGATCGTGTTAAATAAAACAAGACTATTTGTTTGTAAAAGGATGGATTTATATATTTCTCAATATTTACTTAGATCTCAGAGCTGAAAAATTTCCCAGGAAACGTTAAAAATGAAGTTAGTTTCACATTTATTTAAATTATAAAGCTTCAAACAAAAGGTTTTTAATCCTATAGGTAGATGTGGATATAATATAATTCACCTTCATTTTGGCATGAGCCATATTTTGATACAACGAGTCACTTCTCGAGCAACGCACCTCAACGCACTTTTTGGCAGTTTCCATAAGTCCTCAACCAACTTCATTTAAATTGATTAACAATAAGATATCTCCGGATCCGAGTCCAGGTTATGTTAAAGAATATAATGTGTGAGTTCGCCCTGATGTTCAATTAGCACATATCTAGACAGTAGGATTGGATGTTTAATGTTGAGGGAGATTTTATAGGTTAAGTTAGTTTGTAGGTTGTGTGCTGATACATCCTATGTTTTCTTTTGAATGCTCGTTAATTAACTCATATAATTTATTTAATCTATTTGGGCTTTAATAATTTATTTTTGTTATTGGGTTGAGCAACGAATGTTTTATTTGATTAAGGTCCTGAATTATTACTTTGTTCCTCTCAAAGGACCAACCAAGAGATGAGATGTTGATAATTTCAGCCCTCAAGCCGCTAAATACAACGCAGAGAGAGACAATATCGTACTAACGCACAATATAGTACTAAGCGGGCGTACTAACGCGCAATATCGTAACAAGTGGGCGTACTAACGCGCAATATCGTACCAAGTGGGCGTACTAGCGCGCAATATCGTACTAAGTGGGCGTACTAACCCGCAATATTTTTACTAAACGGGCGTACTAACGCGCAATATTGTACTAAGTGGGCGTACTAACGCGCAATATCGTACTAAGTGGGCGTACTAACGCGCAATATTGTACTAAGTGGGCGTACTAACGCGCAATATTTTTACTAAACGGGCGTACTAACGCGCAATATTGTACTAAGTGGGCGTACTAACGCGCAATATCGTATTAAGTGGGCGTACTAACGCGCAATATCGTACTAAGTGGGCGTACTAACGCGCAATATTGTACTAAGCGGGCGTAATAACGCGCAATATTGCACTAAGCGGGCGTAATAACGCGTAATATCGGAAGCTATAGCGGGAATCATACCCATAGTTACCAACTTTATAACAAGGTTGCCAAAGTTTGAACGTTTACCCCATTTGATCGAGAGAAGGCAGAAACCAGAGCCAGTTATGTCTGGGGGGCGGGGGGGTAGCGAATATAGATCTGGGGGTTTCGCCTTGAGAACAAGTTGATAGGCTTCTGTTAACAAGATTATCGGAGAGTAAGTTGTGGATTTAGTTGAAGAGAAGTTTGGCTGCTAAGGCCAAGACAAACGACGATCATTAAGGAAGGTGAAAAAAAACAAAAGATTAATATAAAGATTTTTACTTTCTCTTATAGAGAACATAGTTTAATTGTGAACAATCTCTACCTCGAAATTGTGATAGCCTTGAAGTTATTTTGTGTGTCCCAAACTCAAAATATTGGGATTATTCCTTTTTTTCTGTCTGTCCCTGGAGCTACAAGCAAAACGTATTACATTTAAATTTAATCTATAAACGTTATATTATAGTCGTATATCGAGCTTGAATCATTATTTTTATTTTAGTTAAATTTTAAAGGGTGGTTTACTAATGACTGTTTTTTTTAATTTGAATTATGTGTTCAAAATTCGTATCTTTGGAATATTTCACACGATAAATACAGATGTATGTTCTTTTTATGAAAAAAAAATTATTTTAAAATCGCTTACCGCATTTTAATACCTGTTCAGGTTATAGGCATATATGATAATTACTCTAATTAGTCTAATGGGTTAGGGATGAGAAAGGAACCATTTGAGAGGTAATAGGTAATATACCAGCATTTGCTTGGAAGGAGAGTGGGAAATCTTTTAAGAGAAAGCTACCCAAGATAGACCCTACCAGGATTAAAACCCCCGATATCCCCATCTTCAACAGGCTGGTATTATTCGAAAGTGACGCCTTAGACCATTCGGCCACTGAAGCTTAAAATTACTGCATTTTTAACATTTGTAATTTAAAAGAAAACATGTTTAAACAGTTTTGTTTAAAATTTATATTTTAACAGTGTTTCGTATTATTATCAATAGATTGTAGGGATTTTTTTCCGAAAAAATATTACCAAAATATCGTTCACAGATAAACTAATTTTGAAAATGTTGTTCCAGACAAAACTAGACAATGAAAACATAATTTTCGACTGTCTTAAAACATTTATTTTTACTATAATCAACATAATATTTTCACACGAGGGCTATTTAACAGTTTAATTATTTATAATAGAGGGGTGATGATCATAATTTGAGGAAATGCACCCTCATACTCGGGGATAACTGATGTGGGAAAACAATCCCCCAGCACTTCCGGCCAGGATTCGAACCTTTACCTCCACGTCACTGGCAAATCATTTCAATGCTAGACTGATTTCTTATATTATGTGACCACCGGCACAAGCGTGAGCCTATCAAGAATACCTGGTTAAGAATCCGGCGCGCTAGAACTGTTGTCAGGTCGGAAACATGACTGGCGGCGTTTTCAATTCCAGAGAAAGATTTCCACGATCCCGTTCCAATATTCCAGGTAGAGAAGAAATCGTGGAAAGTGGAAACAAGTTACGAACATATGACATTTCCTTCTGGATCCCCCTTCCCCTCTTCCTTCTGGATTTCCCTTCCCCTCTCCATACATAGAAAACCTACCGCGGTAAGCCAGAGAGCGAGATAAATAAATAAATATATATATATATATGTGTGTGTGTGTGTGTGAGTGTGTATGTGTGTGAGTGTGTATGTGTTTGTGTGTGAGTGTGTGTGTGTGAGTGTGTGTGAGTGTATATATTTTTGGAATATGTCCAAGTAACTAAGTCAGCCTCGATCGATGGGTGTGATCAAAAAAAAGGGGGAGTTTTGATCCCCTTATTTCGATAAAAAAAAATAAGAGCATAAGTAAAGACGCTGTAAGCGCATTCCGCCATTATTATGAAATATTCAGATGTGGTTGAGATCTATCCTTGTCAATTTCTTCCCTTTATGAATAAATCTTAGGTTATGAAGACACTTTTATTAACTTCGCTATGCAGCCAAGGATTTGGTAGAAGTTGGCACTACTGGTCTCGACCCTGAAAGGTTTTGGGCTCCATTCTGACTGAGTTTCTTGGATTTTTATTTTAAATAAATAGTTTTTCATCATCTCTCCATCTAAATGATCGTTGGTGTTTCCTTAAAATTCTCCTTTCTCAACCTATCCTTTGGAATAGTAGGTGTAGAATACGTATATCCTTAAACACTATTAGACTTAATTATATAATATATAATGTATTTACATTTTTATTATTTCTAAGCCATTTTGAGTCCATAATCTTCATCTTCGAATCGTATTCGAATCTTAGCTAAATTGCTCGAATTGAATTCGAATAAAATTTAATGCCTAAAATATTTTTCTAGTGAAGTCCTAATCGAATCCCGTGCTTAAAACTATTATATAAAATATTATATAATTATAAAATGAAGAGTGTGTTTGTCTGTCATGAGTAATGCGTGATATCTACCGCTCGCGGAGAACTGAAATTTAAACAATAGTAGCCCCCACGCACTGACATGTTAACCTTGAAGCCAGAATTTTAACATTTTCATTTGTTTTTTATTACTTAAAAACTATGTCAGAAATAAATAAAATAGAGGTGACATGGTGGTCTAGGGGTAAAGTGTCGGACTTCTATGCTGGTGGCCGGGGTTCAATCATCGGTCCCGGCAAAGATTTATCTGATTACCAAACCCTTCCTTCACATCTGACAAGACATTTTGTGAATGTGGGGAATGCCAGACCTCCACCGTGGTTCGGATTCCACGTTAAACTGTAGGTCCTCCATTTCANTGGTTCGGATTCCACGTTAAACTGTAGGTCCTCCATTTCATCTCACAATCACCCTACCATTACACATTAGCGTAAGTGCGTATAACCCGAACGGGTAGTAAGACGTGGTGCTTATAATAATAATAATAATAAATCAAATAAAGAATTGTTATGTCTGTTTGAAGCAAATAAATTCGTTTCCCGGGGTAATTACGCAATGCATTGTGGTAGTTAATTCACGCAACACCGGGTACTTTTGCTATTCATCACCAATATCGTCATCATGAACATCGGCTGGGTCTGTTTGTAACATAGCCCTCTCCACCACCCTATTTCGGGAAAATACCCAAAGTACCAGCCGGGAATCGAACCCGGGACTCCTAGACTGGTAGTCAAGTACATTGACCAGTACCTCACGGGGCGGGTTAGTCCTAGCACCAAAAGCACTTGACACTGGACATGAAACTCTGATATCCAGGAATGTACAGCTTGCTTGGCGGACCAGAACTCACAATGGTGTAGTGGATTAAGTCACCGTCAAGTCAACGGTTGCCAGAGTAACGAGCTTTGTCACGGATCCAGTGAAAACAGACCACGGTGCAATTTACTGCCATCTGTTTGTGGGGTTGTAAACCAGATAGGAATCTGCCAAGCCCACAAGAATGTCACGTAATGTATCATAGAGGATGTGGGAATATAATAGTATCCCTCGTGTAACATCATTAGCAGCTATGAAACGTTTATAAAATATAAACTGTTATTTATGGTGTCAACAAAGATATTATTATTATTATTATTATTAGCACCGCGTCTTACTACCCATTCGGGTTATACGCACTTACACTAATGTGTAAATGGTAGGGTGATTGTGAGATGAAATGGAGGACCTACAGTTTAACGTGGAATCCGAACCACGGTGGAGGCCTGGCATTCCCCACATTCACAAGATGTTTTGTCAGAGGTGAAGGAAGTGTTTGGTAATCAGATAAATCTGTGCCGGGATCGAGGATTGAACCCCGGCCGCCAGCACAGAAGTCTGACACCTTACCCCTAGACCGCCAGGTCACCTCTTGTTTATACTTGATAATTTGTTATTTCATTTGTTTGTCAAGATGTTTGCTCTGCAACTATTGTCAAATTCACTGAACAGTTTTAGCAAAACCTGCCTCGGTGGCGTAGTTGGCTAACGCGCTAGTCGTGTTGAGCTCGACTGCTGAGGACGGGGAGATCGAGGTTCGAATCTTGGTCTGGTCAACTGGGAAGGGTTTTTTCCTAAATGGTTTTCCACTCTCCTTCCATACAAATGTGGGTTCACTTTCTCTAATTCAACCTTCCCAATTCCTAATCCATTAGCGTAATTAGTACTTAAAGCGTATAACGCGAACGGATAGTAAGACGCAGTGCTAAATAATAATAATAATAATAATAATTTTAGCAAAATTGTCCCTGAACTTCTTATGAACATAGACAGAACAATATATGTAGGGCCCAAGTGGTCATTAAATCTGATTATCCGTTTTAAAATGGCGGATGCTCGAAACGTTATTTTATTTAATAGCTTATCTCAGATTGTTTGATTTTAAAACTCTAAGAAATCGAGCCATTGCCTTGGACGTGTTTTTGTTAAAATTTTGACACCAATACTGTGAGACAGACATATTAAGCCACGTGAACAACGGTTAATCTTTTTAAATTTAGATTTATAAATTTAGTGTAATATTGAATTGGTTTTCTGTCTTAACTTGTTCAAAGTGAAAATATCAACTTCAATTCCAAAGAAAAGTCAAAGAAGTTCTTTATCAACTTGAGATAGAAAGACTGTAGTAAAGATAAGAGAATTTAATATTAAGTCTCAATACCTGTACTAATCAACCTCTTATAATACCCAGAATAATATTAGCACAGGTAGAGGGGATCTGGCAGTCTAGGGGTAAAGTGTCGGATTTATGTGATACGGGTCCGGAGTTCAAATACTGATCCAGGCACGGATGTATCTGATTAACCAACCCTTCCTCCACCTCTGTCGAAATGTGTGATTTCACGCTATGTAAATGTGTGGACTACCAGACACCCACCGTGGTTCGGAGCCCAGGTTAAGCTGTAGGTCCCACCTGCTTTCAAACATCATCATTCTCAAGTGTCATTCTATCTTCTGGGGAGAATGGTGTCCCTACACCAGAAATGAGTTCCTCCATACGTCAGGAGAGCAGGGTAAGAGAATGTCGAATTTCCAAGATATAAACACCCCATATTTGCATGAATAACTCTCAATTATAAGACCCGCCATAAGCTGAAATTTGTAGAGTATAAATAAATAAACGAGATGAGCTTTAAATATTTTGAATGGAGAATTTACTTCTTAGATAACTACTAGTGTTTGTATTTATAGTATATATCCATATAAAACCGCTGCAGATCAAATATTATTATTATTATTATTAGCACCGTGTATTACTACCCATTCGGGTTATACTCACTCACGCTAATGTGTAATGGTAGGGTGATTGTGAGATGAAATGCAGGACCTACAGTTTAACGTGGAATCCGAACCACGGTGGAGGCCTGGCATTCCCCACATTCACAAGATGTCTTGTCAGAGGTGAAGGAAGGGTTTGGTAATCAGATAAATCTGTGCCGGGACCGAGGATTGAACCCCGGCTGCCAGCACACAGATCAAATGACTTGGCGTATGAAAATAGAACAAATAAAGTGTTAAATCTTCCTGATACGTCCATTCATTATGAAATGGTGGTACGCTTGCAATCGAAGTTTACCGAGGCAGGAAGATAAAATTAAGTCTCAGGGGTAATGTTTATGTATGAGCTCAATATATATATATGTATATATATATATATGTATATATATATATATATATATATGTAATAAGTATATTATCAGACGGAAAGGCGGCCTTGAGAACCCTCGTCTTCCCTACTGACATCTCTTGACGTAATTAGTAAGTAGCAAACAATCCCGTAGTCAGGAAGTCCTTGACAAATGCGCCGCACTTCCTACCGGTATCTTTTGACGTAATTAGCAACTGGTATGGGATATTCAGGAGAACATTAACGTGATAATGTTCCGTTATTTGTGTAGGGTGTGGAGTATCGGGACAGGTGGTGAGGGTTGGAATAGAAGTGATGTGATGTATCGTAGTTTCTTGCTGGGATCTTGTTCCTACGCCATCAACTTGAAATACAAGTTGAGAATGTTCTAGACACATCGCGACTAAATTACTACAGTCTCACCATTATTCTAGAGCCTGGTCTTTAATTAAGGTTGTAAACACACTTTAAAAATTAAGGTGAGATTAGGCCGCTTCGGTGACCACATGATCTAAGGCGTCACTCTTGCAATAGACTGGACTGCAGATAAGGCGGTTTCGAATAAGGGTCAGATTTAATGAATATTGTGTTTTAGATGGTTCTCTCACTCTCTCTCTCTCTACGCAAATGCAGGCCATTTCGTTTCAATCCTACCTTCCTTATTCCTACCCTAAAGTGCGATATAAATGCGTATCTCCTGGATGGGTAGTAAGATTCTTTGATTCAAAAATAGACTTTTTTTTATCATAATCATCGAAGATACAATAATGAGATACCCCTCCCTTCACCTCTGACAAGACATCTTGGGAATGGGGGGAGTGCCAGGCCTCCACCGTGGTTCGGATTCCACGTAAAACTGTAGGTCCTCCATTTCATCTCACAGTCACCCTATCATTGCACATTAGCGTAAGTGCGTACAACCCGAACGGGTAGTAAGACGCGGAGATAATAATAATAATAATAATAATAATAATAATAATAATAATAATGAGAGATCTATTTTCGAGAGCTGTTGAACACCTCCCGGAGTAGCGAGCTCAAACTTAACACCATCAAAATTAATTACTTGCTCTTCCTTAAACCAACTCTCCGGACGTTCTCGGTAATTAGAGAACAAGGGAGCTATCTCTCTCTCTGTCCTGGATGTCCGGGGTCCTCTATTCGACGCCAGGGATAGTAAGAACCAATAGCAAATCCTCTGGAAACATTAGCGAGGGACACAAAAAAGGGGCTCTCTGTCCCTCTAGCTACGCTTCACCCTTATTTATACCCCCCCCCCCTTTCAACTAGTTGTGTAAACAAGTTAAGTACACTCACAGCCGAAACTATTCCGTAGGCTCTAAAAAGGGACCTAAGTGCAATGTATTATGCAAGGCTACGATTATACTGTTCACAGCAACTGATGTTAAGTTTTCAGTCTCTTATTTTTATTAAATATAATCTCGTAGATTTGAATGGTTATGAAACTATATAAAATAACTGAATGGCGTTTATTTTTGTAACATAATAAAGTACTTTATATTATTATTATTATTATTATTATTATTATTAACACCGCGTCTTACTACCCGTTCGGGTTATACGCACTTACGCTAATGTGTAATGGTAGGGTGATTGTGAGATGAAATGGAGGACCTACAGTTTAACGTGGGATCAGAACCACAGTGGAGGCCTGGCATTCCCCACACTCACAAGATGTCTTGTCAGAGGTGAAGGAAGGGTTTGGTAATCAGATAAATCTGTGCCGGGACCGAGGATTGAACCCCGGCCGCCAGAATAGATGTCTGACACCTTACCCCTAGACCGACAGGTCACCTAGTACTTTATAGCCATCCGAACCACCGAAGAAGTGACATAAAGTATAGATACTACCTTGCTTATTTGAGCTACTATTAACAATTTTGTTTAAAGAAGACAGGATAATGAAGTTGGATTTTAAGTTAATGCATCAATATTCGCCAAGATAGATTATAGTAAGTTTTCAAACAAAAAAAATTTGTAGTTTATAAAAGAAGCTATTTTCAAAATTCTACTATAACTTTGCATTCATTGCATGACTTGATAAACCAAGCCGGGAAACTTTTATTTTTTTTAATGAATTTACTGTGGGTAAAATTATTTACTCCGGAGTAATAACACATTAGCAAATATTTCCTTCCCCGGAAGCTAACGGACTATACTCCCCCTCACTGGGATATTTTTTGTTGTCAGGATTCGTCAGGGAGGGAAGGTGTTATTTAAATCCGGCTGGACTTAATTCCCTCCCTACTGATAGAAGAGATTTACCACGAAAACAGACTCTGATAATTAACTTATTATATAAGTAGTTTGAAAGTACGATGGACGAGATGAGAGAAAGGTGGATAGGCGGATATGAGGAAGGTGGATAAGAGGAAGGTGGATAGGTGGATAGGTGGATGGTTGATTTAATGTCATTTTATGTCGTCCATTTTGGTTACCTTTTTTAGAAAAAAATATATTTCTAAATATAATATTGTTCTAGTACCAATAGGATAACTTCTCCGTCTATGAATGTTTATATAAAGACATGAAATAAAATAAAGAATGAGAATCGTTTCTATATTTTCTGTAAAAAACAACAACTATTAACTCTTTATGATACGACTTATTTACTTTCAAATGGTTTTAGAGGTTTACTATAGTCCAATTTTCGTATGAAGAACCTTTTATAGACAGCAAACATATTTTCTACGGTCAAAATTGATAAAATCTTACTATATTATTTTTACTATTTTAAAGTATTGATAATTTCTATCAAAAGTGACGGCTGCAAACACATTACGTTGGGTAATAATACGTGAAAGTAGACCTAATAACTGCTCTATCTGTCAGTTAAGGTTCTTACTATGAAAGTAGATTTAGTAACTGTTCTAACCATCATATAACGTTTATCCTATGAAAACTCGATTACACTCTACATGTACCATATCTTACTGTTTGTGTGTATCTCTGTGTGTGCATGTGTGTGCGTATGTGGTTGTATTCATCTATTTATTGGTGTTATGATGTTTCCTTTTTTCTTTGATTTTATTCTCTAAATGTATTATTATTTTATTATTATTAGCACCGCTTCTTACTACCCGTTCGGGTTATACGCACTTACGCTAATGTGTAATGGTAGGGTGATTGTGAGTGTGGAGGCCTGGCATTCCCCACATTCACAAGATGTCTTGTCAGAGGTGAAGGAAGGGTTTATCAATCAGATAAATCTGTGCCGAGACCGAGTGTTTGAACCCCGGACCCCAGCATAGAAGTCAGACACCTTACCCCTAGACCAGCAGGCCACCCAAATGTATTTACATCTCCATATGATTAAAAATTTTCTCAACAGTTTTTGTAGACATAATTATATTTTAATTTGTATCTGTCTTATGTATAGTTTTAATATTATTTAATATTATATCAAAGTGGCTAAGTGTAGGAAAATGTGTTTGCCTTTTACTTTTCTCTAGCGAAGATGTTAATACCATAAAATATATGGCTTAATGCATATTTTATAGTCATAATTTCTGCGATAAGAGTAAGGATGACAATTTTGAAAGAAAAAAAAACCTACAAAAAAGAGCAGAAAGGGTGTAAATAAAGCTCTAAGAGCAATGAACCTTTATTTATCCTTGTACGATGAAAATCGTCCAGATAAAGCTTTTTCTCCCGTATTAATCAATAAAATCCTTTTAAAAAGATTTTAATTATAGTCTTCTAGTTGATGGCCAGAGCGTTAAATATATCACCTATAATTACCAAAAAAACTCCCTTCGTAATTCACCCCGATAAACAAGACCAACCCTTTCCAAACTGGTGATCTCAAGTTATGTTGACAGCCTTGTCACCTCTAGTTATGACGTCACGGGGAGAGGTTTACATTAATCGGGTCATTTGTATGCATAGACGGTTCCACCTAATAGAGTATGACACTTTGATCTCTTCAACCGAGCGAGATTATCGGTTGGGAGGGGAGGCCTCTAATGCGCGTTCGAAAGAAAATAGGTCTCTACAAACAAGTTCGTTCTTATATTAGAACAAAATGTTGTTTCAATTTAGGTGACCTGGTGGTCTAGGGGTGAGGTGTCAGACTTCTATGCTGGTGGCCGGG
>CABFOW010002805.1:63272-79500 GCA_902141385.1 Timema californicum | reverse complement strand
CATTTCATCTCACAATCACCCTACCATTACACATTAGCGTAAGTGTCGTATAACCCGAACGGGTAGTAAGACGCGGTGCTAATATTAATAATAATAATAATAATGTTTCAATTTAAAGTTATTACAACACATGGGGTAAGGCTATATTAGCACTGAATTTTACTTCCCACCCGAGATTTTTTGTGTAATTTTTTTAGGAAATATATTAGAATTTTCGTGGAGGGAGAGTGAGAAATCATTTCAGAAAAAGTATTATCAGTATATTTAATTGGAAACTCTAATATTGATCACCCCGCCCCCCCGCCCGTCACTGGAAAACCAGACTAAAAGAGCTTTACATCTAGCCTGCGTGACAGAATATACAGGAAATTACCTTATCACTAAGACTTTAGATTAAACCGTAAGTAGAATTTTGTAACAAGCCAAGTAAATTCTCATCTTTATAAGAAAATAATGTTCTTTGATGTGTAATAATAATAATAATATTTAGCACCGCGTCTTACTACCCATTCGGGTTATACGCTTTAAATACTAATTACTCTAATGGATTAGGAATTGGGAAGGTTGAATTAGAGGAAGTGAACCCGCATTTGCGTGGAGGGAGAGTGGAAAACCATTTAGGAAAAACACCCCCAGTTCACCCGACCGAGATTCGAACCTCGATCTCCCCGTCCTCAGCAGTCGAGCTTCAACACGACAAGTGCGTTAGCCAACTACGTCACCGAGGCGGGTCTTTGATGTGTAAATTCAATGCGACGAGAAGAGTTACCTCCTCGATTTAAATTAATTAAGCACTCAATATTAAATTCGACTCAGTGGGAGACATCCAAATTCACAAAAGAAATTAATAAAATATCACTTCACTTCATAAAAGGATTCTACGAACTCGTAGATGATTGGAACGAACGGTTAATTGAATGGTGGTAGGTAAGAGTCCTATTGATATAAAGCAAGGAAGGTCACGGGCTCATCGGGAGGTTTATAAGCGGGGGGGTGACTGAGAACCAAGGAGGACACTTTATCTTGCAGCTGCCACTGGTTTTTGTGACATGCGACTAACTAACTAGAGGTTCATAAAGGGGGGGAAAACGCAAGTCATTTCTTGGAGAAATTTATGAGACAATTTAATCTCCATCGCAAATTTATCCCAATTATTACAAGAATTGAGACGATATGAAGATAACAACTTATTTTAATATCCTAGCGGGGGATTTATAAAATGAAATATCAGCTGATATGTGAAGAGTACCTTCATGGGAAAAAAGGGGAAAACCAATTTCAACTCAAATTGAACTAATGCTGCCATCTGTTAGACAATCTTTGAGTTAGTGCTGCCATCTGTTAGACAATAATTGAGTTAATGCTGCCATCTGTTAGACAATAATTGAGCTAGTGCTGGTATCTGTTAGACAATCATTGAGCTAGTGTAGGTATCTGTTATACAATAATTGAGCTAGTGCTGGTATCTGTTAGACAATCATTGAGCTAGTGCTGGTATCTGTTAGACAACCATTGAGTTAGTGCTGGTATCTGTTACACAATTATGAGACCTTTCAAATGAAATTTATTTTATATTTAGTGGAGGTTTCTGTAATATTTAAATTAATGTTAAAAAGATATTTTCTGGGGTCCTTAAAGGGGTTGAGATATAAAAGTTAATGTCCTGTAAAATCTTTATAATGTGACTTCCCGAGGACCCGCCCCCCCTATTTTTTGCCCTTATATTCTTCATTTGTAGATACGTGGTTCGTCG
This sequence comes from Timema californicum, assembly GCA_902141385.1. Lineage (NCBI taxonomy): Eukaryota > Metazoa > Arthropoda > Insecta > Phasmatodea > Timematidae > Timema > Timema californicum. Next base: position 77,747 of record CABFOW010002805.1, on the reverse strand, counting down.
TTATTTTAGTTTCAAACTTATCTCGCATTGGTGGTCACACGTACTAAATGTTAAGCTTATGTATATATATATAAGTTTTACACAGTTACGGGTAGGTAGTGGCTTGAATTCTGGTCAATCTTAAAAGGTTTTTTTAAACGGTTTCTTCCTCTTTTTCCTAAATAATTAGGGTAAATTGCTTTTAAACTCTACCTTTATGATTACTTATCCAATTAGTTTGTAAGTTTCACGCCAACATTGAAATTTGCCATTTTATGAGCTGGTTTAATATAATATCTGAAAACTAATTTCAATTAAGCCTGAATTATATAGACCTGCTTTGGTGGCCACATGGTCTAAGGCACTAATCTTGCCATAGACTAAGACGAGGAAATGGAGGTTCAAATCTTGGTCGGGTGTACTGAGAGTAGTTTTCCAAAAAGACTTTCCACTCTCCCTCCATGCAAATGCAGGAACACTTCCTCTAGATATATTCTTCCTAATCCCTAAAACCATCAGCGTAATTAGTACGTAAACATATCACTCGAACGGATAATAAGAACTGGTGTCGAAAAATTTATATTTATGAAGTTATCTTAGACAAAGTATTTTTTTTAGTAAAATCAATAAAAAAATTATATTATTATTAGCACCACGTCTTACTACCCGTTCGGGTTATACGCACTTACGCTAATGTGTAATGGTAGGTTGATTGTGAGATGAAATGAAGGACCTACAGTTTAACGTGGAATCCGAACCACGGTGGAGGCCTGGCATTCCTCACATTCACAAGATGTCTTGTCGGAGGTGAAGGAAGGGTTTGGTAATCAGATAAATCTGTGCCGGGACCGAGGATTGAACCCCGTCCGCCAGCATAGAAGTCTGACACCTTACCCCAAGACCACCAGGTCACCCACAAAAAAAAATTACTCCAGCAGTTACGTTTAGTGTACTTTTCTACCCGTGGTAATAACAACTGCTCTTTAATATGTCTTGGGCATAGTGGACTTTGAAAAGAAACTTTTTAAATTAAGAAAAATGTCCTGGTTAAAAGGTAATAAATATATTATTTATTTTATCAAAAAATGTTGCCATAAAACCTTCCAAAATACTGGCCTTGAATCACGTTCCCTCCCACCCTACGTTGAAACATTAAACATGTTTAACCGGTATGTTCTTCTCTTACCGAATTTTTTAATAGTCAAACCAAATTTTTGATTAAAAAAAAGAAGATTTAACCTCCACTCCCTATTTTTATGACTTTTCATTGTTTTATATTCATATTTTTTCTTTTTTGAGACGTGACAGAAATATATTTACCACAAAACCATCGATATGACATTTTATTTACGAGACAGTTCTATTGGTTTGCAATTTATCAAATGAATAAATGGCCAGTTGCTGACAAAGCTCAAATAATTAAATTATTTTCTAAAGTTTTATTCCGAATTGAATTTTAAAACGGAAAACCATGACAAAAATTCATATTTTGTTTGCCAATAACATATTACTCACGTTTTAATGCAAATTAGAGTCGAAGTTAAGGTCTTTGTTGATATCACGTAACAATACTTTTTATTTTCAAGCAATCTATTAAGTGCATCTTGATAGAGAGCAAGGTTTAGAGAAATAAACAAATCCCATTATATTATTTGTTAGTAATAAACAAAGCCCACTATATTATTTTATAGTAATAAACAAAGTCCACTATATTATTTTATAGTAATAAACAAAGTCCCCTATATTATTTTATAGTAAAAAACAAGGCCCACTATATTATTTTATAGTACTAAAAAGTCCACTGTATTATTTTATAGCAATAAACAAATCCCATTATATTATTTGTTAGTAATAATCTAAACCCACTATATTATTTTATAGTAATAAACAAAGTCCACTATATTATTGTATAGTAATAAACAAGTCCCACTATGTAATTGTATAGTAATAAACAAAGTCCACTATATTATTTTATAGTAATAAACAAGGCCCACTATATTATTTTACAATACTAAAAAAGTCCATTGTATTATTTTATAGTAATAAACCTAGCCCATTATATTATTTTATATTAATAAACAAAGTCCCTTATATTATTTTATAGTAATAAACAAAGCCCCTTTATTATGTTATAGTAATAAACAAGGCCCACTATATTATTTTATAGTAATAAACAAGGCCCACTATATTATTTTACAATACTAAAAAAGTCCACTGTATTATTTTATAGTAATAAACTTAGCCCATTATATTATTTTATGTTAATAAACAAAGCCCAATATTTTTTTTATGCTGACATATCTGAATTTATTTCTGCTTAAGTTATAGATGTAATTTAATCACCGGCTGCTGTAAAAAAACTGTTTAGTACTGTTATAAAAATGATAATAGGTAGAATACTTAGCGATATATCTCATATGTGTAAACAATATATACAGGTTTTCTTTTTACTTAGAAATTTTTCCAAGATGAAAAGGTTATTGTGTCTGTTGAAATTTAAGTTAAAGGGATTTGATCTTAAACTACGACATTTTCAAATCCTCACACATCCACGAACTACAAATTTTCTCAACTTAAATACATTTTAAACACTAATCACAAACTTTATCTTAAGGAATGTTTTTGATCTATGTATTGGGATGGACACATACACAACTACTAATTGAAAATATACCTCCTCTGGGATGAAAACATGGTCTCCCGGATGTATAGTCATCCTATGTGAAGGTTAAACAATGTGATGTTATCAGATTACACACATTGATGATCACAGGAACAATTAATACTTGTTTTAAAATCAGCCAGTAGATTATAACCACATTAGTGCCCCCCCCCCCTGCCTTTCCCCCCAGGGGACAGTTACAAATTAAATGGCAGTTCACAAACTGCAATTACACGAATCTAATGCATACACATTAAATAATATTTATTTAAAACCGTATGCATTGTTTTATGTTATATATAAATATAACCCGCCTCGGTGGCGTAGTTGGCTAACGCGCTTGTCATGTTGAGCTCGACTGCTGAGGACGGGGAGATCTAGGTTCGAATCCCGGTTGGGTGAACTGAGGGTGGTTTTTCCTAAATGGTTTTCCACTCTCCCTCCACGCAAATTCGGGTTCACTTCCTTTAATTCAACCTTCCCAATTCCTAATCCATTAGCGTAATTAGTACTTAAAGCGTATAACCCGAACGGGTAGTAAGACGCGGTGCTAAATATTATTATTATTATTATTATATATAAATATGGTTTGCGATGAAACAGAAAGCCTATAATCGACATGAACAAGTGAGACTGTGAATTATGAACCCACACTAGCTATGGCTGAGCAGTCTAAAGCGTTAGACTCGATTGTCTGTGATGGGGTTGAATGTGTTTGAACCCAGACTGGTTCTAGTGAATCCGGTTTGAGATTCTCGCACCATCTTTCACCAACCTTAATCCCTGCTAATGTGGATTCATATCGTCATAACGGCCCTCCTCCATCGCCATTTATTAGATTACGTCTATAATACGTTCCATGTTAAAAGTACCATTATAAAATAAAGTCAAGTGCCTGCGCGTAAGATTTAGGTTAAGATCGATGGATCAGTGGTCACACGGTACAAGGTGTTTGTCTCGCTATATATTGTATTACTGGTTGTAGGGAGGTGGAGTTTTTGAGTCCCGGTTAGGTGTACTGAGGGTAGTTCTCCCACATTTGATATTTTACAACCCCCCCCCCTCTACGCAAATGCGGGTGCGTTTCCTCTCAGATTCACTCCTTATCCCTAGTAGTCTACTTATAATAGGTTTTTGATAACATTGGTATTTAAGATACTTATCTGCGAGCTCCACGTCTTACTACCCGTCCGGATGACCCGAATATTTGATAAGAAGGGTAGAGTTTATAGAAGGTATATACATATTTTCTTGGATGAAGAATGTTAAATATATTAGGAACATCACCCTCAATACATCCGACCGGTAATCGATCTCCGATCTCTTCCATAGGCAGCAATACAGTATAAACCCGCCTCGGTGGCGTAGTTGGCTAACGCGCTTGTCGTGTTGAGCTCGACTGCTGAGGACGGGGAGATCGAGGTTAGAATCTCTGTCGGGTGAACTGGGGGTGGTTTTTCCTAAATGGTTTTCCACTCTCCACCCACGCAAATGCGGGCTCACTTCCTCTAATTCAACCTTCCCAATTCCTAATCCATTAGGGTAATTAGTACTTAAAGCGTATAACCCGAACGGGTAGTAAGACGCGGTGCTAAATATTATTATTATTATTATATGATACAGTATAAGACGAGTGGGTGACACGTTAAACCAAGCCAACACCGAAACGGGTAGGTTCGCAATTTAAAAAACTAAATATTTGTGTCTGGTTTAGAAATGATGAATACAACACATATTCTAGATACGCCAACATGGTTTAATTTGGTCAGATAAGGCCGGAAATGTGTGTAAGTATTATTTTTTTTATCAGCCTAGGAAGTGGGAAACTCTAAACCAGCCTAGCACCCATAGGTTTTCACTCTTTAAAAAATATGTCATCACGTTTTATTTTTACGAAAAACCAGCGAGGTAAATAATGTTCTCAATAACTCTACCCTACCCCTTCTCCTAATTTGGCGACGCTTCTAAAAGTTATCTCGCCGAACAAGCTGTAGCCAAGTTTGAGGAGATAAATCAGGGCCGCGGCCCTGAATGCAAGTCAGGGACCAGGGATAAACGGTTAGAAAAAAAAAGGATGTTGATGCTTGGGAAGATTTAGCTTGGCAATCATTTGGGACACTAATTTCTTCGTTTTATTGATTTAAAGTAAAAGAGTTCATTTCTAATAAAATGTCTTATAATAAAACGATTTACAGTTGTCTTCATTTAATGATAAACTTTAAACCCACACTTGAATGTATACTTTTAATTAAAGTTCATCTACTGAAGATGTGTTCAAACATCAAATTTCAAAAATACTCAAAAGGGCTAGTAAAACGAAAATCTATTTTGACAGCAATTTTTATAATTTTTTCAAATCTATTTTGAGGTTGACTTTTTTAAATTAAAGAATTTACTATAAGGACTGTGTTATAAAAGTTTGCGTTTTTTCAACTATGAAGCTACAATTGTCGGACAAAATTTTTGTATTCCTACTGAACAAACAATTTTAAATTTTAGGTTTTTTTTTTTTTTAAGTATTGAGTTTGGAAATAATTTTAAGGATAAGGATTTAGATTTTATAAATCTCTGGCTTGCATTTTTTAAAGGCCTATATGATGAATTACCATAGTATAAAACTAAATTTTGATTTATATTCTAGTTCTATTCTCTGATTTTTTTAAAATCTGAGTGTTTTATTCAGGGTAGTTTTTTGATTACTTATTTTTGAAAGCTTTAAGTGCTTTAAAAAGTAGCTATAAACTGTATAAGTAAAATTTATATTTGAAGATTGTTTCATATGATTATCTAAATTATGTTTGTTTCTCTGAAAAAAAATATTAAAGATTAGTTTACTGATTGCTGATGTTTGGTAATTTTGTCACAAACTATTGAGAAAGTATGATTAAGTATGTGTGATTATGACGCAGCTTTTATTTCCTATTCTTCTTGCTCCAAGGAAGTTTTTTATGAAGTAGCTGCTCCTAGTCTCCTTGCTCCAAGGTAGATTGTTTATTAATTAGCTGCTCCTATTTTTGTTGCTCCAAGGTAGATTATTTATGAAGTAGCTGCTCCTAGTCTCCTTGCTCCAAGGTAGTTTGTTAAAGAAGTAGCTGCTCCTATTATTCTTGCTCCAAGGTAGTTTGTTTATGAAGTAGCTGCTCCTAGTCTCCTTGCTCCAAGGTAGATTGTTTATTAATTAGCTGCTCCTATTTTTGTTGCTCCAAGGTAGATTATTTATGAAGTAGCTGCTCCTAGTCTCCTTGCTCAAAGGTAGTTTGTTAAAGAAGTAGCTGCTCCTATTATTCTTGCTCCAAGGTAGTTTATTTATGAAGAAGACGCTCCTAGTCTCCTTGCTCTGTGACATATAACAAAGCAAAAAGGCGGTCGTGGCTGCCAGGAGAGTTGCAGAAGTCGCAAGGGGTTGATCTTACAGAGAGAGTGATGAGTCGGGAAAGAAAACAATATAATTCTCTTCGTTGCGGTGAAGATTCTACGTTGCACAAAACAACGAAAATTTTAAAGTTTTCACTTTAAAAGTTTTATTTTATTATTACTACCTCGTACATTTCACAATATAACAACATTATGTGTAACTTTCTTGAAGGAACTCTACAAGATCTAATCTTATAGCTAAGTAATTATAAGTCCATTCAACATTTTAAAATTGTAGCTTAACTTTAGATTACCCTAAAAGCCTAGTTAAATTATTAAATATTATGATAGGATTGAAGAAATAGTTTAAAAATATATTAATATTTTTAATATCTAAGCGTCTAATTTAATTTATTTTAACATATCTTATAAAATACTGTTAAAAAATAAAGTTCACTGTTAGAGGTTTGAAGGCCCAGGTTAGAATCCAAGCAACGCAAATCAACATGGTACTTTTGTTTTTGTTTTCTTTTGGTCAGATATAACACTTCTTTTACTATTTACGAGTGGAAATTTGTTTTGGTTTTATTTAGTGGTATATTAAATCGTGTGTGATTACATATTGATCCGTTTATAGATTTAAATTTATTTAGCAAAATAAATTTAAAGAAGCTTATCTAGATCCAAATTTAATTTTAAAAATTATATATTTATTTTATATTGACGATTTGGAAAACATGAAAAATGTCTTTCTCACTAGAATAAAAACAAAAGTTAAACTTAAAAAGACAAAACTTCATTAGTAATCGACTTGAGATTATTTTACGTTGAAATAAAACTTTGTTAGTATTTTAAAACATTAATAATAACTGAGATTTACTGAGAGAATCATGAAATTTGGATCATTAATTAATTTTAATAATGATTCTACTTTGTGTATAAGAAGTTCTCTTAGTAATTAATTCTCTGATATTAGTTTGAGGGAAATATGGACTCAAATCATCTTAGGTGGACTCAAATCATCTTAGGACTCTTGATAGATTATTATTATTATTATTATTAGTAGTATTATTATTATTATTAGCACCGCGTCTTAGTACCCGTTCGGGTTATACGCTATTACGCTAATACGTAATGGTAGGGTGATTGTGAGATGAAATGGAGGACCTACAGTTTAACGTGGGATCTGAACCACGGTGGAGGCCTGGCATTTTGGCATTCCCCACATTCACAAGATGTCTTGTCAGAGGTGAAGGAAGAGTTTGGTAATCAGATAAATCTGTGCCGGGACCGAGCATTGAACCCCGGACCCCTAGGACCCCTTGATAGAAAATACATGCCAAATAAAATAAAATAAATGGGAATAAAAATATGTAAGTAAAATAAATCCATTCAACATAAAAAAAATGTATCACAATGTGTAGAAAATATAATACACAATAATATTTTAATTTCAAATAATAAAATCTACTGAGGGAGCAAATTACAATAAAATAAAATTATCTTAGAGCCTTAAAGTAGAATTTTAGATAAATGTATCGTAGCAAATGAAATATAGAATTAAATTTAAATACATCCATACTAATGAGGTTAACATAGAGAAAAGTATGTTTGAGCTTGTTCCAAAAAAAGATACAATCCACCATTTCAATATACAGTTTTTATGAACGAGTCTGTTTTAATGCGAACAGATGACTTTATATATATTTTTTTATCCAATAATCCTTTATTAAAATTTCAACATAGGTCCAATAAAATAACAGTTTTCAAGAATGACCACCAGAGTCAATTTCCTTTCGAGAAAAAGAATATTTCCCAACTGTATGTACTATAGCTTTGATTGATTTTTGTTTTAAAATTAACCAAAACTGGCTTTTGGTTCATTTTATTAAATTATTTTGCTTTATTGTAGATGTTACTACCATTTTTAGAATATATGGCCTATTTTTGCGATTTTATGCTATTTTAGGTTGTTTTTTTAGACTAAAACAAAAATTGAACCACCAAAATAACACGTGAAACGTATTTAATAATAATAATTTGTCAATGTCATTGAATTTAAATTCGAAGGCGTGAACTGAAATAAAATGTACCAATATATAATCTAATTTAATAATTGTTCTTCCAAGCCAACGTGATCAAAATGTTGGGCTACCATCGCGCGATGTTGGTATAAAATATACAGATAATGCAGTTAGAGCTCTGTGGTCTCCACGCACGCATTGTTCCTCCCTGAAGAACGTCCTGGATAATTCATGTGTACAAGGTACTTGCTAATGCAGTACATGTTATCTACATCGTACACGAATGGATATGGATGGTAAAAATTGTATAGCTCTACTCAGTGCGAAAAAGGACTATCTCTTATTTAAATAACTAATTCTATTAGATATGAACCAAAATAACCCCCATGCTATAATGTGACCATTCCCTCTATATTATTATACCTTGCAGCCATTTTTCATAAATAAATAGATTTTAAAAATCATAAAACATCAAGAAATTTCTTCGGTTTGTGTATTTTATCTTATTATTATTATTATTATCACCGCGTCTTACTACCCGTTCGGGTTATACGCACTTACGCTAATGTGTAATGGTAGGGTGTGTAATCAGATAAATCTGTGCCGGGACCGAGGATTGAACCCCGGACCCACCAGCACAGAAGTCTGACACCTTACCCCTAGACCACCAGGTCCCCTGTATTTTATCTTCTCCGAGTCAATTATCCGTAATCAGAAATGTCTAAACTATTTCATTTTCCAGGTTTTTTGGTTGGATTTTAATCTTAAGATTTACAGTAAAACTTTCAAATGATCTTAGCCATGTTAAAGGACGCCAAAATGTAAAAAATAATCAGAGTATTATTATTATTATTATTACTGTGAAAAAGTTTAAATAATGTTGAGAAGTTCTACAAAAATTAATATTTAATATATTTAAAAATATTTCAATCAAATAGTTTACAATATGTGCTTTGATTTGAGCATATATGATTAGTTGTTGATTTGGTGCATATGTGCTTTCATTATTTGTATTGAATGCTTGATAAACTTTCAAACTAAGTTTATTAATGCGTCTTCGTAACTAGAATGTATTACAAATAGTTTGGCTGCCATAATATGTAGACCATTCACTGAAGTTCGAAAAGCAATTCATATTTCACACTTGGCAACCTACATATGTATGGATAATATTGGATTTGCAGCCAAGTTTAATATTTATTTGAAACAAACTATTCTATCCGGTGACGTACGTGTGAAATTTCTCTTTGAATTTGAGATTGAAATTTCCCCTCGGGGATACAGTTTGATGGAAAATAAATGTATACTGTATTCAACAATACACACAGGTAATAAACCAAACCATATTTGATTTTATCAGCGTGAACCGATGTTCACATAAAACAAGGAATCAGGCTCGCAATTCTGTATCTGTAAGAGTAACAAAATATTCACCCTCTGTTGAAACACTCAGGTCTGCGCTAGTAAATAATTCGACTGTACTTTTCTAGTTTTATTAGTTTTGTAATTAAAACATTAACACAAATATAACTATACAAATAAACATAATATTTGTATATTTTCAGTCTCGATCCAGAACCTATAAGGTGCAATAATCGTATTTACTGTTGGGAAAACTAACTATTTGGAAATATACAATGGATTTGATTACATCACATATTTGAGCATTTTTGAAAAGGATGGAATGCATATTTATGACTTCCTTGAAAATAACTAAATATGGTTTTTATTTTAAACAATGTTATATTTCCCAGTGGTGCGTTGAGCAGAGTCTATGAATGATTGGTCAAATGGTAACCAAGGGTGGGGGGAGGAGAATATATCACTCAGTAGAACACTCATTGGTCAAATGGGGACAGAGTGGGGGAGAACATATCACTCAGTAGAACACTCAGTGGTCAAATGGGGACAGAGTGGGAGAGAACATATCACTCAGTAGATCACTCAGTAGATCACTCAGTGGTCAAATGGGGACAGAGTTGGAGAGAACATATCACTCAGTAGAACACTCAGTGGTCAAATAGGGACAGAGTGGGAGAGAAAATATATCTCAGTAGAACACTCAGTGGTCAAATGGGGACTGAGTTGGGGAGAACATATCACTTAATAGAACACTCAGTGGTCAAATGGAGACAGAGTGGGAGAGAACATATCACTCAGTAGAACACTCAGTGGTCAAATGGGAACAGAGTGGGAGAGAACATATCACTTAGTAGAACACTCATTGGTCAAATGGGAACAGAGTGGGAGAGAACATATCACTCAGTAGAACACTCAGTGGTCAAATGGGAACAGAGGGAGTGAGAATATATCACTCAATAGAACACTCATTGGTCAAATGGGAACAGAGGGGGGGTGAACATATCACTCAGTAGAACACTCATTAGTCAAATGGGGACAGAGTGGGGGAGAACATATCACTCAGTAGAACACTCAGTGGTTAAATGGGGACAGAGTGGGAGAGAACATATCACTCAGTAGAACACTCAGTGGTCAAATGGGAACAGAGTGGGAGAGAACATATCACTCTTACCAAGCCCTTCCTTCACCTCTGACAAGACATCTTGTGAATGTGAGGAATGCCAGGTCTCCACCGTGGTTCGGATTCCACGTTAAACTGTAGGTCCTCCATTTCATCTCACAATCACCCTACCATTTACACATTAGCGTAAGTGCGTATAACCCGAACGGGTAGTAAGACGCGGTGCTAATAATAATAAATCACTCAGTAGGACACTCAGTGGTCAAATGGTAACAGAGGGGGGGGGAGAATATATCACTCAGTAGGACACTCAGTGGTCAAATGGGGACAGAGTGGGGGAGAATATATCACTCAGTAGAACACTCATTGGTCAAATGGGAACAGCGGGGGGGGAGAATATATCACTCAGTAGGACACTCATTGGTCAAATGGGAACAGAGGGGGGAAGAATATATTACTCAGTAGAACACTCATTGGTCAAATGGGAACAGAGGGGGGGAGAATATATCACTCAGTAGGACACTCAGTGGTCAAATGGGGACAGAGTGGGGGAGATCATATCACTCAGTAGAACACTCATTGGTCAAATGGGAACAGAGTGGGGGAGAACATATCACTCAGTAGAACACTCAGTGGTCAAATGGGAACAGAGTGGGAGAGAACATATCACTCAGTAGAACACTCAGTGGTCAAATGGGAACAGAGGGAGGAGAATATATCACTCAGTAGAACACTCATTGGTCAAATGGGAACAGTGTGGGGGAGAACATATCACTCAGTAGAACACTCAGTGGTCAAATGGGAACAGAGAGGGAGAGAACATGTCACAGATGTAGTTTTAACAAGCTCTGCTCACACCGGACTTTATCCCTGTCACGACACTGTCACTACCACTAAAACGTTACTAAACAAGTTATTATAAGCTATAATTAAAATCAAAATCCACAATGAGTGAGAAATATTTACTACAAGCACAAAGGACTGTAATTCGACGCCACGTAGGCACATCAGATTAATTTGAGATAAAGTTTTTTCATAATTGAAAGATTTATTTTTATGAATATTTGTTGACAAACCAGTTTTTATCTCAAACTGTCTCCTACAACCATACCGCTTTCCTCTGATCCCTCACTCTAGTCTTTTATCAAACTCCTTAATTCACTCGCAAATTTTTCCAACCATTTACCATTACTATTGTCAGACATTAAAATCAAATCCCATCCGTTCTTCGGCCAAACCTTTGGTAGTTTTTTTTTCTTTTTCTTTTAGAAACTCCTGATTATAATTACGATCCTATAATCTTTCATTTTCTCTGCGGTTTTTTATTTTCCTGAGAACGTTTCGTAGCTCCCCCGATATTCTGTGCTGGCCTCGAGGGATTCTCACGCCGACGGTAATTGCATCCCCGTGAGAATGGCATGACTCCTGACACCCCTCCTGTAACCCCTCCACTCCTGAACCTCTCATAGCGTCACAATACGGACCTTCAGGGAGGAGCTCCAAGATGAACAACCGTCCTACTTTATTAGTATCATCAGGGCGATGCGCCTTTTCCTATAACGTTTTATTCTCCTATTTGGAAGCACTCAATTTGGAATCGGGTGCCTTTAGAGACTTATGTTCTCCTTCTCTCCATTCCTCTTCTTTTCCTTTTAGAGCTGTTCTCTTAGATGTGTTATATGTAACAACGCAGAGAACTGTTGCAGGCGTTACAAAAATACCAAATTATATAATAAGTTGTTTGATATTTCTTACATTCATTTTCAATCAAATGCAGGCGAAAATTGTGTAGCACCTTTAAATTACTCCTCTTTCTCCTGACACGAGCGTTTTTGTTTTGCTTCTCAATCACCTACAGGTCCAAAATTTCATCTCGTTCAGAAGTGTGTCTGTTTACTGAGATAAGGAATCCTGGGTTCAATTCTCAGTAAGACCTAAATAGTTATTATTGATTAAATAGGCCCTTTCGCACTTACGAGATAATGGATGAAATTCTGAGGGTTGTGTCTGTTCCAAATTTAGGAGGATTTATAATTCGCGTGCTGATATAATTAATCTGTTTGGAAAGTGCACGTTAGATACCTCAAAAATAGAAATAAACTATCTATACCCACTCGCCAAGGAAATTGCATATTATATCGTGTCTTTGGTCGCCTTCCACCTATGAGGGTTTAGTCAGGTTTGTTCCTGGACCTTTATAAAATTGGGTGACTCTGATATATCCCCCGTATTTAGAGGCCTTCTTGGAATGAACGTTCCTATGTCTGGGCGTTATGAGTCGAGGAAATCTTGAGTAGAGGTCGTGGTTCATAGACCAATTTTAATTTAATTAACTATAAATCGTGTCACTACTAGTTTGGGTTATAATATATATTCATATGTATTTATTTATAAATTAGGTAAATTTGGTAGGAACGTATAAAGTGTATTCTAGATGAAATGTACCCACACTTAGGTGAAAGTAGAGTGGTGAACCATTTCGGAAAAAAAACTTCTACCCGAATGATTAGGATTTTTTACCTGTCTCAGACAGTACAACCTATCAAGATGTTGACGCCTTAAACTACGTGACCACCAAATCAGGTTTAAACAACTATTAACTAAATACTAATTGACTCTTATTACAAGGTTATCCATTTTGTTTGTTTGTGGGAATAACCATGGTGCATTAAGGGCTTTTTCCCGCCCCCTTTTTTGAACCAGGAGTTTAGTTAACAAAGAGAAAATATTGTTTTTTTTTGTTGTTTTTTTTTTCAAAATAAGTTCTTGTGAAAATGGTTTATCAATTCATCCCATTGAAGTCTTTACTTATCTGTCGACAGAAGGCGCGACGTTAGTGACACATTCAAACACTAAGCGCTGTAGTCAATATGCGCGTTTTAAAAAAAATAGCTGAAATGGCTGTTTTAGTGTAACTTCTTTGATAATATGTCTGGTACTAATGTCCTTAGGAACAAAGTTTCACTGAAAAGGAATGTTTTAAAAATTTGGGATAACGTGATCGAATTCGCTCAAATTAAATATATGAAATATATTATGTCAAGTTATTAAAAATTAAAGTTAAATTTCGACAAACAGGAACTTTTTCTATGTAACATTTTCAGTTTAATTTATCTCTTAGCGACTCCATGAAGGCTGAAATTAAAAGAACCAGTTTACAGAGCGGGATGAAAGGTATGCGGCCAACTATACGCCTTCAAGAGAAGAGTCCGGGTACGAACTCAGCGGCTGGGACACGGGACAATTGTCCCGTTGTTTCTGCTCTGGGATCGTTCTCAAACAATCCTCCCGGAAGTCCTCGACTCGTGATCGGGGCGTAGATTTATCACTTCTCCGTGGTATACAGACCGTTGTGAGGGTGGATCACGTTTTTAGAGAAGAATATGTAAACAGTGATGCTATGCGGAAACAAGGCTACAGCTGCTTATGGCAGTAACTTAACCTAGAACAACAACACTAAACACCCAACACTAGCACCACAAGTCCCAATATATGAATAACAGAATGGAAATACTCGCATAGAATATGGACTTATGAGTTCAAAACAAGGAAATGAATATTTAACAGGTAATAAATACCTCTTATATGGGCCACTTTTTGCCTTTAGATACGTATTAATTAATAATAATTCTGATAATTTGTTTATAGCTATTAACATGATTTATTGATAATAATTATTGTATTAAAATCGATTAAAAAAGGAGAGTGTATACTTTTTAGTAAACCAACATAAAAATGATATTCTAGTTTGGTGACCTCGCAGTCTAAGGGTAAGGTGTCAGACATAAGTTCTGGGAGTCCGGGGTTCAATCCTTTGTCCCGGGACAGAGATATCTGAATACCAAACCCTTTCTTCACCTCTGACAAGACGTGTATTAATCACAACTAGTGAATGTGGGGGAATTCCAGGCCTCCACCGTGGTTCGGATTCCACGTTAAACTGTAGGTCCTCCATTTCATCTCACAATCACCCT
>CABFOW010002805.1:0-35450 GCA_902141385.1 Timema californicum | reverse complement strand
GAGAGTGGAAAACCATTTAGGAAAAACCACCCCCAGTTCACCCGACCTAGATTCGAACCTCGATCTCCCCGTCCTCAGCAGTCGAGCTTCAACACTACAAGCGCGTTAGCCAACTACGCCACCGAGGCGGGTAATATGTACGTAATAAAAACTGAAGATTCATCAGAGCTAGTATTGATTATTAGTGTTGTAAACGCACGACTAATGGTTATACATCGTAAAAGAGTAGTTAGAAGATTTTCCATCCTAAGACTACTATACTCTGTCACTTAGAATAATCTATGTATGCTATAACTTGTAATGTAGCTTACCTCAACATAGAAGGGGTTACAATTCCCCAGAGAGAAAATCAAAAGCTTTCATGTAGAACCTTCCGGTGTGTGGTGATATGTTAAACTTAGTTATATAACAGCATAAAAATGTAAGATACACTTAGTGTGCACTTCAACAGTGCTTTGGAAAGCTTTACACAATTTAAATATAAATTGGTATTAGCCTATTTTATATTTACATTGAAATAAACATCAGCGCTACAAACTCTTGAGTTTATTGTGATGTGACTATACCAAAATGTATTTACCTCTGAACTTACACGTGTTTTTAATAAATAGATGTATACAATATGTATCGATTAAAATTTAAATGTATAGCTATGTGCATCCAAGCAAGGATGTGAAGCCATTATTTTGAAACCCAAGTAATCTAATAAAAAATAAACAAAGCTTTTTTTATTTCAAATTTCTTAAAATGGAAGTAAAAAAATGCCAAAAGTACGAATCTTTGGTGCTGTCACTTCTCGTCAATAAATGTATACAACAGTTTACATATCTATCAACTTAGATGATGTATGAATCAAGTATTTAGCCTATAAAAACTTAAAATGAATTGCTAAGTGTTAAATTTGTCTATTGTATGTTATAGCTTAAGTTACTTGATGAACTTATTTATATTATTTGCTCGAAAAATATATTTAATCACAAAAAAACTCCATTGGTTACAGATATTATTTATTTTGTATGTTTCCCTTTACAAACAAACATCGGAACGTGTGTTTTTCCACATTTTCCTCCTAATTTTCCACTCCTCATGTTATAACCATCTGAAATTCCACCAATACCTAAGGATATCAGGGATAAGTATTGTTTTAAGGGCCCTGGCACAGATTTATCTGATTACCAAACCCTTCCTTCACCTCTGACAAGACATATAGTGAATGTGTGGGATGCCAGGCCTCCACCGTGGTTCGGATTCCACGTTTAAACTGTAGGTCCTTCATTTCATCTCACAATCACCTTACCATTACACATTAGCGTAAGTGCGTATAACCCGAACGGGTAGTACGATGCTGTGCTAATAATAATAATAATAATAATAATAATAATAATAATAATATTGTTTTAAGACTATATCGTATTGTGAAAAATAATGTATTTATTGTAATGTCTAAGTATGCTAAGAGAATGCAATTGACAAATATATTATTAATGAGATATTGGAGCTTGCGACATTAGAACCAGTTTCTTGATATCCGGTCGAGTTATTATTGGTTTCATTCTTAGGTCAGTGACTACAGTCAATTCGTTCTGGTATTTGTTTTTTGACGAAAACAAAAGGCAGGAAGTCCTTGCTCCCACAAATATGTTGTTGAAATTATAAACCACTCTTAGTATGATTTTTAAACCCTATTGATATTTTTAAATCGCTCCCCTTGCCCGTCCTCGCACCCTCGCGTACCACAGGTTGAAAACCACTGTTCTAGATTATATACCTAATAAAATTACATATGCTTATTGGAAGAGTTTAATTAACTAAAGATTTGTGATGGGATAAAAGTTCTTAGCCCTTCACAATAATGAATTATACAATTTTATTCTTTGTTCCTAAATATCTTCCCTATATTATTATTATTATTATTACCGCTTCTTACTAGCCATTCGGGCTATACGCACACTAACGTGTAATGGTAGGGTGACTGTGAGATGAAATGGAGGGACTTACAATTTAACGTGTAATCCGAACCACGGTGGAGGCCTGGCATTCCCCACATTCACAAGATGTCTTGTCAGAGGTTGAAGGAGTGGGTTTGGTAATCAGATAAATCTGTGCCGGGACCGAGGATTGAACCCCGCCCGCCAGCACAGAAGTCTGACACCTTACCCCTTGACCGCCAGGTCACCGTCTTCCCTATAAACCGACAAAAAACCACCACTAATAATATGGTTCTACTTACAATGCTCTCATCGTATGTGAACCACATTTTAGTCACATGCACGGCCGTTGGCTTGTTCAAATGGCATAATCGATTCTATTTACTCCTCCGTATTTAATGAAGGCTTTAGAATAAATAAGGAAAGTCGAACGCAAGCGCATGAAGTTCCCCGCCACGGTCAACTCTTCTAGCCGAGAGAAGTAGGATCATTGGGATCGACTACTATCTTGCTACTAAGCTGGAACGATGCATGGGGGAATAATACTTCTCCCTCCACGCCCCTCCTTCACCCCTTATTTTGATCGTATAAATTCTAGTGTTCAGCCCACTAAATGCAACTCATTAGTCAATCAACGATCGTAGAAGATACGCTGCTACTTTAGATTTTAGTCGCCTGCTGTTTAACGCTTGTATGATATCTTTTAGAGGATGGTATATATTGTCTCGTCAAATAGCCAGAGATATTCCTTTTTGGGAATCGTAGGTCTCCTTCTGAGAAAGGTTTAGTCGCTTGACGTCTGCTTGGACGTGTTAGAATATCGTTTGAATTCTGTTATGTTGAATGGCAGGCCCTTTGTCCGTCAATTTATATAAAAAACCGTTTATAATTTAACAATACTATTTGTTTAGGAGGGGAATGCCAGGCCTCCACCGTGGTTCGGATTCCACGTTAAACTGTAGGTCCTCCATTTCATCTCACAATCACCCTATTACCATTACACATTGGCGTAAGTGCGTATAACCCGAACGGGTAGTAATACGCGGTGCTAATAATAATAATAATAATAATAATTGTTTAGGAGTAGCTTACTCACTAGGATATTGCATTATGTTGCTGGTATTCGGTGCATATGTGAGTATATTTGTGTAGGGAACTTAGTATAATTACTTGCCCTAGGATGTGCGTAAGTCGTAAATTAATGTAATGACCGTTTGGTGTCGCTAGGAGCAAGCATTTCTATTTTATAGCAGGTGACCTGGCGATCTAGGGGTAAGGTGTCAGACTTCTGTGCTGGCAACCGGGGTTCAATCCTCGGTCCCCGGCACAGATTTATCTGATTACCAAACCCTTCCTTCACCTCTGACAAGACATCTTGTGAATGTGGGGAATGCCAGGCCTCCATCGTGGTTTGGATTCCCCGTTAAACTGTAGGTCCTCCATTTCATCTCACAATCACCCTACCATTACACATTAGCGTAATTGCGTATAACCCAAACGGGTAGTAAGACTCGCTGCTAATAATAATAATATTTTATAGTATCTTAGTTTATAGACGTTATTGATGTACTATTCCGTATGGTGGTTGAGGTCTAGGTAACTTTGCTTTATCGCAGCAGGGTTCTACCATCATTAATATAGGAATATTTGACCACTATTCCCCTAGTGTAGCTTGGGATGGTGGTCAAATATTCCCATAGAAATATCGATAATAGTTGGGTCCGATTGACTTGTTTCGCACCCTCAGTGCAGAGACTGTATTTTATCGGCCTCTCGGCTCTTAAATAATAACTGAGTGTGGGCTTTAATTACTCTTAGGTAACACCTATTGTTGGGGCATTCCTGATTGGGGTTATGCTACTCAATCTCCAGTAAGAATAGGTTTAATTAACTTGTGTGCCATTTGTGAATGTCCTTTAAATATAATAGAGAATCTTTTTCAAGTATATTATTATTATTACTACTAGCACCGCGTCTTACTACCCGTTCGGGTTATACGCACTTACGCTAATGTGTAATGGTAGGGTGATTGTGAGATGAAATGGAGGACCTACAGTTTAACGTGGGATCCGAACCACGGTGGAGGCCTGGCATTCCCCACATTCACAAGCTGTCTTGTCAAAGGTGAAGGACGGGTTTGGTAATCAGATAAATCTGTGCCGGGGACCGAGGATTGAACCCCGGCCGCCAGCACAGAAGTCTGACACCTTACCCCTAGACCGCCAGGTCACCTAAGTATATTATTATTTACTATTTCAAATGGATGTGAAGAATTGATGAAAATGTCAGTAAACTACCCTTAAATTTAAGGTTAGAAGTCTAATTACTAATAACCGTCGGGAGGGACTTTATGAAAACCCCAGAATTGAAGTCTTAGCCCAATCAGTAAAATAGTTGAGGTTCTATGAGAAAAACACTTTTTTTTATTTCAGGGGGTCGTGAAACGTCGACATTCATCAAAATATCGAGTTTTTATTCCCAATACTTTCTCTCCGAGGTTTCGAGAGAATGTAAAGAATACATGAGCAGGTGACTGCACATAGATTACTAAAATAAATAGTGACCTAACAAATACATTTAAAATATGACGTAATTAAGATATGATTCTTGGGTTTGGTTGGATGATTACCGATTTGTAAAAGAATGTGTTTAACCTCTTATTATTAAAATATATGATTAAATTATTTAAACTTTTTTTTTAATGTTTGAAAAACGTTGTTTTTTGGTCTTGGTTAAGTATAGTAAAACGCAATATATAACTTGTTCCAATAATTTCAATTACAATATTTGGGTGAATTATTGTTTTTATATAATTACGACAATTGGAACAATTATACTTCAAATATATTATTGTTTATATATTATATAGTTAATTATTCCAATAGAGATTATTCGAGTATATAATACCAGTTTATTATATTATTAAGTTTTTCTATTTTTTAAACTAAGTATTGAACTTTCTGAAAAATGTAATATGTAGCTCGCAACTTTTAATATGAATTACAATATAAATGATCTGGGTAGAAAAAATAATTGCTCTAAGTTTAAAATTATTTTTATTTAAAATGGCTACAATTTATTTTTAATAATATTTTTTAAATAATCATAATTTCTAATTCAAAACAAATAAATAATAATTCCTCCTAAAATATTCTTACATACAATTACAAATTGACTGCAAAACTATTTTTGATTACTTTTTTTATGACAAAATTCATCAAAGTTTATTTCTCTGATAAGATTTATAACGGAAAATATTTTGGAGACATAATACCTAAAAAATAAATACAAATATGTGTTGCATGAGATATAAGAATCTCAATTTGATATTTGATTTATTTAAAAATAAGAATATTTTTTATATAATTTAATTAATTTATAAAAATTCAAGGTGAGTTTTAAAATTGTAATTTCATTTCCAATAAAAAAAATTCTTCTATTTAGTAGCTTTACTTATATTTTAGAATGTATTGCTTTTCTATTCCTTACCGTTCGAATTTGTTTTAATAACTTCTTATTAAAACTGTGCTCAAAAGTAATATAGTGTTATTATTTTACCATTAACTTTAAAATATAATCAAATATGACAAATATTAGCGGAAAACATTAGTAGTTAAGTATATAAACATATAATATTAGCTTTCCGAATGAAAAGATCTAGTTTTTAATAAGATAAAGATTTGTTAGGAGATTTATAAACGATATGGCTCATTTCGCTTCTCAAGCCAAGTTTAATCAAATCGTCTGTGGTGTAGCAATGACATGTATTTAAAATAATTTATCACAATGATAATTTGATTCCACTTTGGTGTTTAATAATTTAGACATATGATAGCAATAAGATTGTACATTATAAACAAATATTTAACTAAAAAAATTACCAAATTGAAGAATAATTTTCAGCTAAATTAATTTGTACAGAGCTCATAGTCATCCAAACCAAACACATATTTGTATTTAATTAAATGCTCAGGAAAAATTAAATTGCTTTTAAATATAAATTAATGTATATTTTGATATAAATGTAGTCCCACATTAAAATCTCTTTGTATAAGTGTTCATATTACCTGCATCGGTGAGCACGTGGTTTAAGTGTCAGACTCATTTAGTCTTGGCTGCTTTTGGTAGGCGGGTAAGTGTTTTGAGTCCAACTATAGTTTATAAAGGAAAATTTTATTTATTGATTTATTTAACCCCCCTCTAAATAAATGTGGGTATATTTCCTTAAATTTCACCGTATTCATCTCTACCTAATTTTTATAGTAAAATTAGTATAGGCCGAACGGGTAGTAAGCCGTATTACAAGTTGTGAGGTGGAAGAGGTGGATGGAGAAAATTTTAGCAAAAATATTGTGACATAAAATTTTTACAATTCATATATACTTAGGCAACCAAAACCTGTACACTTAATAAATTGTGAATAGAAACTCAAATTACAAAATTTTTGATTTCTCCAAAATGGAAATGACTTAAAATAAAATATTGATTTCCTTTGTGGCGGTTTTAGTAGCGAGGTACATTTTAAAGTATGTATAGATTTGTAATAGGAGTAGAAAAATTTAGTAGAAAAATTTCAATTAGCTAAACAACCATTTATAAATTTATATTTTAATTTGTAAATAATGTTAATCTTTAATAATCAATAATACAGTTTTTAAATGACAACATTTTTTAGTTTTGCAGATAAATTACAGTAACATTATTAATCTACATTAATAACATTACTATATTGTGTGAATTTTATAATTTATTGATTTCTTAGACATTTTTATAAAACATTAATACTAATATACCATCTACAATCTATATTATTTCACATCTGTTATATACTTTTTAAATAACAACACTTTTTTAAAGATTCATACATTTCTGGTAAAAATTATGGCTATTTATATATGTTGATGTGTTTTAAAAATTAACTAGAATAAATTGAGTCTTTGGAAGAATAACTTTGATCTTTTATATGTATTAAAATATTGTTTGTTTAAGTATTATAGAACCAAACTATTTACTCATTATGAAATAAATAATATTATGTACGAGTTCTTAGATAGTAATTGACATAGCAGTGTTCGCCAAACAATTAACAGATTATATAATTAATTAGAATGATACAGTGCATCCTCAAGATAAGTAATGATATGATTAAGATATAGATTAATAAAGTGAGTAGATATTCGCAGCGACATTTTAAGACAAGTTACAATAATCACCATGGCTGGATCGAAGGGGCGGAATCTATTTATTTTATTTTGAGTTATCAGTTTTGTGAATTAAATATAAAATATTTTAGTAAATATCCGTAAATTTGTTTGTTCTGGCACAAAAATATACTAATATATCAAAGCTTTAAAACCTAAATAATTTATTATTTAGAATGTTGAGTAGTGACTTATATATTCTTTTAAATTATTTGTCGCTAAATTTTTAGGTTCGAGTACAAATAATTAAAACAGGACAGTTAAGAATGGTATCTGAGTTGTATTTAAATATGTTTTAAAGTTTATTAATACCTAATACGTTTTAGTATACATATTATTATCTATAATACAAATACTATTGTAATATTTTTATATCTTAACAGTTCAGCAAATTATTATTGCCATATCGTTGTCATTATATAAATTGCATTTCCCTCTTGAAAGTGATATAAATTTATCGGTGAATCAAGTCAATATTGGTAATGTAAACGTGTATAGATATTTATTAATTCATTTATTTATTTATTTATTTTAATAGAATATTTGTTTATTTATTTGATATATATAATATTTATTTTTAGTTAAATTTCTGTTGTGTTGATCATTCAAACTCTCTCAATAAAAATAAATTTAAATCATTAAAAAGTATTTTACAGTAATATATGGTTATTCTTCACGTGATGGATTTTGTAAAACACAATAAAAATAATACTAACATTTTTTAATTCAATGTATCAGTTATAGTTGCATTAAAATTTTATTAAAATATATTAGGAAATTATATCGAAAATTATGTCAACAAAATGAATTTTAAGTAAAATATGCTGGCATTCAAAGGGCTGATCATTTTTGAACATAAAATTATAGTCATCATTTACTTTAAAAGTAGTACATATTAGTTCTTTAATATTTTTAACTTATTTTATTTTATGTTTAAATATTTATGTGAGGTATTTAACGTGCACATTTTGAGTCGACTAATTATATCACCCCACACGAGAATTTCTTTGAGCGAGAGCGAAAGGATCTACCAGTTTATCCGGGAAAGTTCTTTTTACACCCTTTAAGGGTTTTGTTATATGCCTCAATCGACATGAGACAGAGGGCATTACACTCCCTCCAAGGGAAGTTGTGCTACGGATTTGTTTCGCTCAAGAAAAATACATCTTTTTAAAGCCACGAACTTCAGGTCCTGGGGCGAACACTTCAGGTCACTCATTCTATAATATTAATCAAAACAGAATCATCTATTATTGAGCAATGAAAAGGACTGAATTTTTTGTTATCTACATTTCAAATAAAAAATATTATTAAACAATAACAAACAAAATTAAGGTGCGGTTGAAGGGAGCGCGAGTAATCTTACAGTTTTTATAGTATTAAATTATTTTTGCCGAAATAAATCAAATATTTCTCCAGTATCAACATAGAGTTTTGTTTTCTGCACATTATTATTATTATTATTATTATTAATTAGCACCGCGTCTTACTACCCGTTCGGGTTATACGCTTTAAGTACTAATTACGTTAATGGATTGGGAATTAGGAAGGTTGAATTAGTTTAAATGAACCCACATTTGCGTGGAGGGAGAGTGGGAAACCATTTAGGAAAAACCCCTTCCAGTTCACCCGACCGAGATTCGAACCTCGATCTCCCCGTCCTCAGCAGTCGAGCTCAACACGACTAGCGCGTTAGCCAACTAAGCCACCGAGGCGGGTCACATTCTATTATCAACAGATCTTAAATATCTGTCAAGGGTGTCCTGGAATTATTTTGTCAAAACATTTTAAATAAAAAATAAAAAAATTTGACAACATTCTAGGACACCATTTACAGATATTTAAGATATGTTGATATTAGAATGTGCAGAAAACTAAATTATTATGTCACTACTAGAGAAATATATGATTTATTTACGTCAAAAAACATTAGTGCTATAAAAACTGTAAAAATATTCGCGCTCCCTTCGGCCGCAGCTTTAGGAACTAACAGCTTTTTTTTAATACGCACGGTAATTGGTCGTCTTCATGTTATTATTTTGTGTTATTCTCAATTTTATTCACTAGATGATTAACAAGTGTGTGTTTAGCTGCACATATGTTATTTAAAGATAATTTTCTTAACAAAATACTTTAAATAAAGCTAGCTACAAAATTAGCTTAATCTTCCATACAAAACTTTACTGAAATCATTATATAACAATCGTAGGAGTTTAGTATGTCGTAATAGGATGATCTATTCTAGCCAATTGTTTAGGGTATTGCTATTGTTATAACCGAGGTACTGCCGTCTCAATGTCAGACTCACTATCAACTCAACCGCATGAATGGAATCAAAGGACCATTCACCTCTTTAATAAATTATAGAGTTCATAGACATGAGGTAAATATCGCGTTACTTCATGGCGGATGAATATTTAGACATGCTCTATGGAATGTACAGTCAAATTAAAATTATCGATAAAATTGATCCCCAGTCTCTTTCTGTGATTGGCTGGTTAAATGAATTTACATCAGACCTAAATTATATGGGTTACATCCCAGTCAAGGATTTTAAAAAAAAATTCACCCTAATAAATGTTTATATCAACATGATAATGCACATTTCTGGCACATGGGTTAGTTGTTAAGTGTTGATAGTTACAGGACAAGGATGAATAAGTTTGTAAGTCGTGTGACGATGTTAAGCCCGTAGTTAATAAAGTTATATCGGAATACAGTAATTATTAATTCATACATAAAAATTGAGCTTTTCTTTTAAGAATTTTAAACTGCCCATCATCTTCTTTGTAAAAAGAAAAAAAAAAGAAGTAATAAATGTCCCAGGCGGCAATGTCTTGACGTTGTCAGCGCTCCAAGCGGTTACAGCTCACACTGAGGCGGTGTATCGTCGAGTCAGTAATGGCTACCTCAGAAGACACCTGGTGTCTGTGGTGAACACGCAGTCGTCTTGCATGTGAAGACTCAGGTCTCGGTGTTCCTAGATCAAGAGAAACATCACGTCTGTACCTGAATAATCTGAGGGGCGTTATGACGCTCTTAATTTTGATAAATATCGGTTAAACCAGTGATACCAAACATAGCTACTGCTGCTATCAATATAAAGATTATAGTTTCATATTTACCTTCTTTTTTAATTATTAAGGATGAAAAATTCAAATAATAATATTTAGCACCACGTCTTACTACTCGTTCGGGTTGTACGCTTATGAACTAACTAGTCTGGTATGCTTGGAATTATAAAGGTTGACTATAGAGCAAATGCACCCTCATTTGAGTGGTTTAAAACATTTAGGGAAAACAATCCTCAGTACAACCGGGCAGGATTTAATCCCACATGTACTCCCTATCATCGACAATCCAGTTTAATGTGAGTGTGATAATAATAATAATAATAATTATTATTATTATTATTATTATTATTATTATTATTATTATTATTATTATTAGCACCACTTCTTACGACACGTTCGGGTTATACGCACTTACGCTAATGTGTAATGGTAGGGTGATTGTGAGATGAAATGGAGGACCTACAGTTTAACGTGGGATCCGAACCACGGTGGAGGCCTGGCATTCCCCACATTCACTAGATGTCTTGTCAGAGGTGAAGGAAGGGTTTGGTAATCAGATAAATCTGTGCCGCGACCGGGGATTGAACCCCGGCCGCCAGCACAGAAGTCCGACACCTTACCCCCTAGACCGCCAGGTCACCAATGTGAGTGTGATGCCTTATACCATACTACCACAGAAGTGGTCTCTATGACAGATTAATCTTGATAATATAACAGTTATACAATAACTAAAACAAGCATCGGTGGGCACGTGGTCTAAACGCCGAGTAGGTCTAGCTTGGTTCGGCTTTGACGCGGAAGTTTGGAATTTTAGTTTCGCCCTGGTGCACCGAGAGCAGTTTATTTCCTAAATGGTTTCACTCTCACACCTCAAGCAAATAAGAGTACATTTCTTCTAAGTTACACCTTCCTCATCCTTACCCCTTTAGTGAAATCAAATGCTAACAATCTTAGACGGAAAGAGACGTGTGATGAGGGAAATTTAAAAAAAAAGTTTACAAAAGGTGATAGTATGAGATAGAGCTCACCTGTATCGGTTGACTAAAAGGTGATAGTATGAGATAGAGCTCACCTGTATCGATTGACAAAAGGTGATAGTATGAGATAGAGCTCACCTGTATCGGTGAGCTGTGTCCGTCCGTGACGGTCGCGTCATCGTATATCTCGTCCGTGTCTACGGCCCACGCCCCGTCCGTGTCGCCAGCAGTCCCCCCGCCGCTGCAGAGGACAGAACAACGCGCGCCATCAGTACACACACTTGTCACTATTACCTGACAGGCTAGGTCACACCCCAAGTGCATTGAGGGAGGCATCCCATCCCTTCTCAGGGGAAATAATAAAGTGTAATTAATAGTCGCTCTTCATTCCTTTCTTCCTTAGGTTAAGTTGTGTTTGATGTCTAATTATTTCAAGTTGTGTTTTTTTTATTCTACAAAGAAAAACAGAGGCTAAAACCCAAGCCACTTAAAGGTCGATAATACTTCTCCATCCTCTATCCAAGATATTTTCTTATGGATTTCTTAAAAAATACTACCTCTTTAGTTTGTCCTACTTATATTAGTTAATGTAATTTATTGCTAAGACTTTTGGACAGAAAAGGATGTTAATACACAAAATAGTCCTATTTTGTGGTTTAAACCCTTTGATTTTTTTTTAAACAAATACTAAACAATTATCTTAAATATGTTCATTTGACAGAGTACCCTATTTGACTGAGTATGTGTGAATCCAGAAGAGAAGGTGCACAAGAAGCTAAAGAGAGTCATAATTTACCTTCAGGCAAGCCAAAAATCGTGATCTTCAGTGTAGAAAGGTCTGGATAGTACAGAGAAATAAAAACACAGGGTGAGATTTCATGCACAAACACTTTTCTCCTCATAGCGACATGGATTATTTTTTTAATATGGCGGTTCTGAGGTCCACTGGCTGTTTCCACGGCCACCACTACGAGCGCTTGGGTACAGTTAGCCCAAAGCGACGCGGATTGTATTTCCAAATGGCGGTTCTGCTGTCAAAACTTGTGCGCATACCGCCCCTAGTTGTGACAACAGAACTTGTGAGGTCAACCACCCACCTGTGAAATACCGTAATATATATTTTTTTGAATGAGCAAAAAATTAATGTATTACGAATTTTGGTCCCTATACCCCATTCAAAATTATCTAATTGAGGGTTTAACAAGAAACTACTTCGAGAGTAAAATTAATAAATTAACCAATTTGTACATTTGGTATTATATTTTCATTTTTAAACAACGAAGGTTTGATAATAACTAGATATTAAATTGCTTTACAAAGGTTTAAATAATTTATCAGTGTATGCTTTGTCAAAATCCAGCTGGTAGTTTTGTATTTATTGTTATTAGTATTAGCATTAGGTGTTCTGTCTTACGGCTGGCCTATTCCTTTTGTCAGTGAACTTAGACCACCAATGAGCCCTGTCCTCTGTCTCCTCCTTCAGCTCCCATAATGTTGTTTTCCTTTAAGTCATCCAACATTTGAATCCTCCTCCTTCCTAATCTCCTCTTTCCCTCAACCTTTCCTTCTATGACGTCGTCCAGAAGACAGTTCCTCCTAAGGCTGTGTCCGATCCAGTTTGCTTTGTACCGAAGAATCACACTCAAAATAGTTCTCTTCTCCCCCACTCTTCTTATTACTTGTTCATTTTTCCCCCTGTCTGTCCATCTGATCTTCTCACCCACTCTTCTTAGTACTTCATTTGTCACTGTCTGTCCACCTGATCTTCTCACCCACTCTTCTTAGGACTTGTTCATTTTTCCCCCTGTCTGTCCATCTGATCTTCTCACCCACTCTTCTTGGTACTTCATTTGTCACTGTCTGTCCACCTGATCTTCTCAAGTCTGCTCCAACACGACATTTCGGAACTCTCAAAATATTTATTTTCAATCTTCCTACGAGTTCAAGTCTCTGCTCCATAAGCCGCGATACTCTAAATATAGTATTTCATCAACAGTAATCTATTATTTTTAAAAGATTCCTTGGCCATGACAATCCTCGACCTAGTTTTCTGGGTGTGGTAGGTATCATCCTTGGTCAGCCCACTTCCCAGGTACTTGGACTGCTATATGTTTTTCCAGCTCCTGGTTTCCAATTTTGATTCTCAGCGGCCCCTCACCTTTGACTTCTCAACGTTGATCTCCGTGCCATAACTTCTCCCTATCTCCGCCATCCGGTCCATAATTTCCTGAAAATGTTGTATATTTTGACCATCAGTGCTGGATCATCTGCTTATTTTGTGTTGATCACGCGTCCTATCCTGAAATTGCCGGTCCCTCCAAGGGTGCTCTGATCAGTCTTTTAGATACAGGTTGAACGGATTGGGTGTCACACAGCATCCCTGCCTCACTCCTCTTCCTACACACACTGTTGGGGGCTCTATCATTCAGCCTCATCTTCACTCACTGTCTCAGGTATCGGTTTGCAATCAGACTTCTGTCCCCCAATTTGACGCCGATATTCTAGGGTATTTCCATTTGTTTCTCCCACTTCCCTTTAGCGAACGCTTTTTGTCAGTCGATGAAACCGATGTAGACATCTTCCATTACTCTCGGCATCCTGATGGCGTCTCTTGTTCCTTTTCTGAATCAAATGGGTGCTCTCCCATCACGCTTTCTATTTTCTGCTCGAGTATTCTTGCCACAATCTCCCTCACATAAGAGATGAGGCAGATGGTCCTGTGGTTACTGAACTTCTCTGCTTGTTCTTATTCTTTGGGGGCACAATGATTGCATATCTGGAAAGTTCTTGGGGCCATTTTCCTGTTTCTTAAGTTCTATTCCTTCAGAGGGTCAGCTGGCGTTCTTTCTTTCCGTGCTCCTTGTGGCTCTCGTCACTTCACTATTTGAAATTCCAGGTCCTTTTCCATCTTCCTCTGTCTCTCCTGCTTCAATCTCCCCGTCCTCTCGTTCCATCTTCCTCTGTCTCTCCTGCTTCAATCTTCCCATCCTCTGGTTCCATCTTCCTCTGTCTCTCCTGCTTCAATCTCCCCATCCTCTGGTTCCATCTTCCTCTGTCTCTCCTGCTTCAATCTCCCCGTCCTCTCGTTCCATCTTCCTCTGTCTCTCCTACTTCAATCTCCCCGTCCTCTCGTTCCATCTTCCTCTGTCTTTCCTGCTTCAATCTTCCCATCCTCTGGTTCCATATTCCTCTGTTTCTCCTGCTTCAATCTCCCCATCCTCTGGTTCCATCTTCCTCTGTCTCTCCTGCTTCAATCTCCCCATCCTCTGGTAGATTTTCTTACCATACAGTTTTTCTAGACATCTTTCCCAAATCATAGGAACCTATTTATGTTCTCTCTTAATTCTACCTTTGGGGTTTTCTATTCCTATTGTTCGCACACCTTTGTTTTCATTCCCTCTCAATGTCTTTGCTTTCTGGTAGATAAGGGCACGCCCTGATTTTCTTTAGTTCAAAAATATCAACGCATGTCTTCTCTATATAGTCTTTCCTCGTTTTTTCTTTCACTTAACTCCTTGTTTAGCCTAGTATAATCTTCTTTGTTTTGTTAACGATTTCAATTTCTTTACTTCTTTCATTTTCTTAAGCATTTCTCTTGTTAACCAGGGCTTTCAGACAGCCCTCTTCACTTTTGGCAACATTTTCATTTAGTGCCTTCAAAATGTTTTAAACATATATATTTTTTTAATTTCACTTCAATTGCTTCTCTTATGTCGCCTGACATAACTTTTGTTTCGTTGATTTTCTCACAAACTATTTTGCTTCTTAATATTTCTAAGTCCCGCCTGGTTTTTAACTTTCTGATCCTGTTAGGTCTTGTATCATTGAACACCACCAACAGGTTGTGTGGTCCGAATCTATGACGGCACCTAGCGATGACTTCACTTACTTCACTCCATTCCTGAATTGCTATTTGACATGGATATAATCTAAGTTGTACCTGCTGATTTATCCTGTGTGCTTTCATATTTATAATATCCACTGGTTCAGTGTTTAACTACACAAACAATCTTATCACTGTGAAATTATTTTAGAAACACTTTTCCCCATTTCATCTTTCTTTACCGTTGACACTCCTTGACACACTTACCGGCTGAATAAGACATTACATAATTTCTAGACACTATTTTGCCTTTATCTTTCCATAGAATTTCACTTAAACCCGAAATGTTCACACCAAACCTTTCCATTTCCAGTTAACGTCATTCTTACATTCCATGTTCCTATACTGAAATTGAAAATTTTAATTTCTGATCGTTCTTTGTTGATTGCTATCCCTGAAGTAGTCCGCCAGGGGGGATTAGTTTACCTCCAGAATAGTGTACCCCAGAAAGATTAATAATTGGTTTTGTTTATTTTATAAAAGGGGTTTTCAGGGAAAATATAGTGTGGCAGTTTTCCCCTTTCCTAACCACACCACCGCACCACACCGAACCACCACCCAATGGGGTCACGCCCCTGGATATTTGATCTTGAACCATCTCAAGCATCATTTGGTCTGTATCTCAGAGTAGTTAAATATATTACCGATTTCGTGATTCCGTGTGGGATTTAATATTTTTTATAGTGAATTTTTATTTTATGGCCTTAAGTAATAATATTTTAGAAATTTAACTCGCCAAATTAAACTACACATTTCCTAAGAACTTTCTTATACAGATATGTGTAGTTTAAAGTGTATAACCACCGACGGTTTTAAATTTTAATTAACAATTATCTCTACTAGCATAATCATAAATATTCAATAAGCAGCTGTTTCTATAGTGGTCAATATTTTCATATTAAAATAATCTATGTCGACTATGAAAAATATTTTTTTTACTGTAACAATCATATTACAAAAAAAAAAAAGATCAGGCCTGGATATTGTTGGGCATCGCCAGCTGAAAATTTAGAAATATTAGTTTTGTTTAACCACACACTACAACCATTTAGTATAAATATTTCGAATATAAACCCAATATTTTGTAATCTTAAATCAAACTTGAAGATTTTATAATTTATTAACACAATATTATTTTATCTCTTCAGCGATTGATTGAAGTAATATCAGCAGAATACTGGACTTCACATCAGTTTACCCTGAAAGGTAGAAAGCAGTCTTACCTTGATTTACTACACTATTACCTTATCTTATAAGCTACAGCATAGTGGAGCCAACCAAGGTAAGCTTGTTACCTTTCAGGGTAAACTTATTTATTAATTTAATTATAGTTTCAAAACTACACACCTACCCTCTTGTTCGATTCCCTTGTCCAAATGTAATTTCTCAAATGTATTAAACAATATTCATCAATAATATCAAAAAAGATTAAAATGTTGATAAAACTAAAGCTAGAATTTTACCCAACACTTAATCTTAAATTTTCAGCCGACGAGTTTTATCAATCCAACATAACAAAAAAAAGACAACATAACCTTACATGTAAAGACAGAAATCCATTAAAACCTTCAAACAAAATTAATATTTCCTCAAAAATTACTCAAAAAAATTACCTAGGCTATTCCATATTTATGGAAAACAGTTATTACAAGACTTCGTATCGGAGGGCACGCGGGTTAAGGTGATATTACCTCGTTTAGTATGGATATCTCATGGAGGGGAGGTATGAGTTAAAACCCAGGCAAGGTACTTGATATTAAAAAAAAAAAAGTATAAATGGTTTCCTACTCTCCCCTTATGTGAAGGTACCTTTCATTTAAGGTAACAAATTTACCTTGCATCATTTCACTATGGTGTTGCTTTTAAGGCCATAGTGTAATATTTCAAGGTAAAACTGATCATTTTCAGATTAAATGGAGTGTATTTCAAGTACACCAACTGTTTACATGCAGAAGTGGTATAGACAAATTACGAGAGGATGCGCGTGATTTGAAAAGTGGATCTGCGCAGATGAGTTTCTTGTAAGAGATTGTGAATCCAGGCAGACAAAGTAAAAGAGATAAAAATATTTTTGTTTAGTTCAATTATTATAAAGTATTGACATTATTTTAATGTATTTCTATCTTTAGCATAACATTTAACAAACCAACGAATGGTGCGATTTAAGCAGTGGTTTACAAGCAGTTGCAAAATATTACAGACCAAATTAAGAAGGAATATATATCGGGAATCCAATGCAACATAATTTTTATTTCACAACCATTATTTTGTATGTATATAAAAGCATTTCATCCAAACTTACAATGCAGTGAATTGATAAAGGGATTTGTACAAAAATACACAGAATAAATCAATCTCATTATTATCAAAACATTACTTTACAGTGCACATTGATCAGCAATATATCGATCGATCCATCAAACTTAAAATATTAATTCACACTTAAACAGAAGTAAAATAAATACAAGCTTTCTTCAAACAAATGAACTGGTAGATATGCCAATCTATATTAAAATCCAAATTGATGTTTATTAAAAAATAACATTCATGCTAAGTTGATTAAAGTTTTAAAAGAGTTTCTATAAAAGAGTACTAAGTAATTTCACCTGAAATACGAGAATTGCTATCAATAAATAAGAGCTTTCCCTTTTAATTCAGCAAAAATTATCCAAATATTTATTTTAAAATATTACATCACACAAGAAAATAATATTAGTTCTAATAACTTTTATCTAATGATGTCCAAATTATTTATATTAACAAAATATGTAAGACTAAACCGAAATTAAATAATTTACTTAAAGCTGGATGGTGAATTTACTTAAAAGCTCGATAATGCTTTTATAATTCTTTGAGTTAAATAGGAAAGTTTTGTTTTAATAATATTGGTCTAATTTGTATAGTCATTTTTTTAAATTAAGAGCATCAAATTATTTTAAAGATTGAAAAATTATAATACCAGCTACTTAAAGACTGGTCTGTAAAATTTTAATTTTAAAAATAAACTATGTTCTCATTTGGATTGTCTAACTGTCTACACCCACTGCCTTATTTTAGAGTTAAATGATTCAATAAATGGTATAACACTTATTAATAATTTAACCTGAATCTTTGCATTGAATTATTAATATGTATGGACGTTTATACAATATTATGCATTAAAATTAACCTTCATATAGTAGAAATATTGCAATAAAATTAAAGTATTTGAAAGGCAGCAAAGTTTAACATCAAACAAATATTAAATAATATGTATATACATCCATTTATTCAATTTTACAAGAAATTTTAAATTTTGTTAGTTCTGAGCATTTAAAACTTAATTTATATAAACATTTTAGATTTATTAATTTTTAAAACAAACGAAAGTTATTTTAATTCAATGTAATATTTAGAATCATACATACAAGTTGTGATTAAAACTATACATGAATAAGATTATATTAATAGTATATTGTATTATCTTAACTAAAATATTACTATTTTTTTAAGTATTGTTTACATTGTTTACACGGTTGTTTCCCATTCACTGAACATATTTTCATTGGGTAACATTCTCTCTTCCAAACTTTCAATGTCTATATCTGGTGACTTTTTCATACTTTTAATGCGCTTTTTCTTTTTCTCAAAGAATGAGAAACGTGACTCAGATCTGTAAAGAAGATTTTGAACTAGACTCAATTTTGGATGAAAAGTTAAAAATATCTGTATAACAAATTTTAAATAAATGAAAAAAAATATTCCATTTTTTTAAATAATTAATTGAGTAATTTTAAAAGTCCTGTGAACTATAGATTCAATTGATAGTCAAATATGTTGGTATGTATTAATAATATGATATAGCATATGCTAATACATGATTAAAATCTATTATTTAAACAAAACTTGCTTTTTAAAAAACAGATCAAAATTTTTGTTATCAAATGTAATTTCGAGTTTCTATTTAATTTAAAAAAAATTGTCAATGTTTGTTTAACAACACAACAAATTCAATAATAATTTGTAATCTTATACTAAAACGTTTAAAAATAAAAAAATTAAAATGAAATTATTTCTTAGATTTTAAACAGTACAATACAATAAACTTAATTCTGTGCAAATAAAAAAAACACGTAAAAAATTCAAGCATACATAAAAGCTCAGGAAAGGATGGTGAGAACAAATTGACCAATTCAGAGAAATTTGGCTGCATTTTACTTAAAGGATCGTACCCCCTTAATGATTTTACATGACCGCTTATAATTAAACCCCCCTCACCACTACTCCACTTAATCATTTAGTACAACACAACCTTAAAATTAATTTGAAAATGGCAAGAAAAGGCACGACGAAACAATTTTCATGGTTCAACTGGACATTTCAGGCAATGAGAACAAACAATTTGCCAGGTTTCATAAAAAAATTAATATTTATAAATAATTAGTTTAACAAAGGTAAAGTGCATTAATTTTACATCACATAGTGTTACTAAAATATGACGGTATTTAGAATTTAGTCTAAGTGATATATTTAAAAGTTGGGAATTGCTTTTATTTTTTTTTAATCTTATTTTCTAGTTGGTATTTTTTTTTTAACTTGAGTTATTTAATTTTGACTCAATAATTGGGAAAATTAGGTTTATATTGGTCATCAAGATTATGTTGGTGTCAAGTGTTTACCTGGTGGGTGACAAGGTTGGTTAAATTCGGGGATACGGTTTGTTGGTTATATTTGGTATCACAGCTAGTATATTTTAACCAATCAATTGATTTGATGATATTCAATTATTCAATACAAGTCATATCTTGATTTAAATTAACTATTAAAATATTGACATGTTTATTTGAATAAAGATGAACTCTTAGCGTGCAACGTTGATCCAACCTGGGAGAAGCTTCTAAATTTTTTCCGAATATATAGGGGGTGGGGGAGAGGGGGTGGCCGTGATTTGAGGTAGGTCAGTCCCTACCTGCGGTCTCGCAACGTTGGGGAGGTGGTTTCTGCAGTGGAGGAGGACTGAGATCTCTTTGATCTGAAACACACACAAACATTGCTCTGAATTAACAGGAGAATCTTGAGTTTCAGGGAGAAGAGTAACCATTACTGGGCTACTAGCACCTGGGACTCTCTACCATGGCAGGACCCTCTGGGCTACTGGCACCTGGAACTCTCTACCATGGCAGGACTCTCTGGGTTACTGACACCTGGGACTCTACCATGGCAGGACCCTCTGGGCTACTAGCACCTGGGACACTACCATGGCAGGACCCTCTGGGCTACTAGAACCTGGGACACTCTACCATGGCAGGACCATCTGGGTTACTAGTACCTGGGACTCTCTACCATGGCAGGACCCTCTGGGCTACTGGCGCCTGGGACTCTCTACCATGGCAGGACCATCTGGGCTACTAGCACCTGGGACTCTCTACCATGGCAGGACCATCTGGGCTACTAGCACCTGGGACTCTACCATGGCAGGACTCTCTGGGTTACTGACACCTGGGACTCTCTACCATGGCAGGACCCTCTGGGCTACTGGCGCCTGGGACTCTCTACCATGGCAAGACCCTCTGGGCTACTAGCACCTGGGACTCTCTACCATGGCAGGACCCTCTGGGCTACTAGCACCTGGGACACTACCATGGCAGGACCCTCTGGGCTACTAGAACCTGGGACACTCTACCATGGCAGGACCATCTGGGTTACTAGTACCTGGGACTCTCTACCATGGCAGGACCCTCTGGGCTACTGGCGCCTGGGACTCTCTACCATGGCAGGACCATCTGGGCTACTAGCACCTGGGACTCTCTACCATGGCAGGACCATCTGGGCTACTGTTACCTGGGACTCTCAGTTCTCCAGTCTCAATGCACCAAGCTACTATCATACTCTAAAATTGTGTCCTATTTAAAACAAATGTATTCTGATAAGTGAAAGAACAAATTTTGAGGGAAGTATCAAATATTCGTTCGTCGAAAATATAGAGCATAGTCTTTAAAGTGTCAACAATTCGAATGCAACGCAGATGAGAAACAGATGTTTCCGTCATGGTCTATTTTCTAGTGGATAGACAAATTACGAAAGATGTTTTTGAATTATTGTATTTTGTGATAAAACAAATCAAATAAAAGCAAGAACCATGCACAAAATTTTTATTTAAATAATTATTTCAAGTAATTTCCAAACAGTGAATGCAGTTGTTTTCTAGTATCTCGCTTTGTAGGTGCATTCGCACCGATTGAATCGGTTAGATCTGAAATGTTATTGGATCTTTAAAACTGATCTTGTCACGCAGGAAAAAAAAAAGTTGAGATTATTGCCAAGTCGGGTCGAGCGAACAACGCCGATAAGTCTTAAATCTTGTGATAGGTTCAGAGCTCCTGGTTTTTCGGTGAACGTATGAACCCACAGTAGATGTTTTAGGTTAAGCTGTTTGGCAACTCAAGTCGAGTCATCATCTCATTCAGGAATAAGTACCGACGGTTTACCTTTTCCCACCCTGGTCTTTCTTTATCTCGTTCAGCAGGCTGATGGTCGAGGCAGTCAATCTGGCTTGGAACGCTAGCTACAAACATATAATCAAATAAACATTTAGAAAAGAATATTTTAAAAATTAATTTTGTATTTAAACCATCGAACGAATGGAAAGACTTTATCAAATTATTTAATAGAATTGAAACTCATATCTTACAAGCTATTGTCAGGTGTTATCACAGTTCATCCAATTCTACTGTGGCTTATGTAGCTACTTATATCATAGATTGCATGTGATCTAAATACAAGTTAAGTCTAAAGCAGCAGGGACAAACCTGGAAAGTTATATCGAACCGTCTTGCACATAGAAACTAAATTTGGACCTTACTTGGGTTCAAACCAGATTTTTATAGATTATAGACAGTAAATAGTTGGGGCGTGTGGGGGGCTATAAGACTGTCTGCTTGGTTCACCAATTCATTACCTAAGGGTTGTCTTATTATAATCACAGATGTACCGGAAATGGTATACTATTGGTTGTCATATAGTCATATATGTACCGGTAGTGGTATACTATTGGTTGTCATATAGTCATATATGTACCGGAAATGGTATACTATTGGTTGTTATATATCCATATATGTACCGGTAGTGGTATACTATTGGTTGTCATATAGTCATATATGTACCGGAAGTGGTATACTATTGGTTGTCATATAGTCATATATGTACCGGAAGTGGTATACTATTGGTTGTCATATAGTCATAGATGTACCGGAAGTGGTATACTATTGGTTGTCATATATTCATAGATGTACCGGACGTTGTATACTATTGGTTGTCACATAGTCATATATGTACCGGAAGTGGTATACTATTGGTTGTCACATAGTCTTATATGTACCGGAAGTGGTATACTATTGGTTGTCATAAAGTCATATATGTACCGGAAGTGGTATACTATTGGTTGTCACATGGTCATATATGTACCGGAAGTGGTATACTATTGGTTGTCACATAGTCGTATATATACCGGAAGTGGTATACTATTGGGTGTCATATAGTCATATATGTACCGGAAGTGGTATACTATTGGTTGTCATATATTCATAGATGTACCGGAAGTTGTATACTATTGGTTGTCACATAGTAATATATGTACCGGAAGTTGTATACTATTGGTTGTCACATAGTAATATATGTACCGGAAGTTGTATACTATTGGTTGTTATATAGTCATATATGTACCGGAAGTGGTATACTATTGGTTGTCATATAGTCATATATGTACCGGAAGTGGTATACTATTGGTTGTCATATAGTCATAGATGTACCGGAAGTGGTATACTATTGGTTGTCATATATTCATAGATGTACCGGAAGTTGTATACTATTGGTTGTCACATAGTCATATATGTACCGGAAGTGGTATACTATTGGTTGTCATATAGTCATATATATACCGGAAGTGCTATACTATTGGTTGTCACATAGCCGTATATATACCGGAAGTTGTATACTATTGGTTGTCACATAGTCATATATATACCGGAAGTGGTATACTATTGGTTGTCACATAGTCGTATATATACCGGAAGTTGTGTACTATTGGTTGTCACATAGTCGTATATATACCGGAAGTGGTATACTATTGGTTGTCACATTGTCATATATATACCGGAAGTGGCGCAGCTCTCATCTCCCTCAGGTCAATGTTACGAAAGAAATCGCAGACCAACAACTCCTCAATAGACGGACAGCGGTGGTTCGGATTCTGGAAGATGTAATCCAACACTTCAACGACCTGAAACGTTTGTACAGACCGGATTAATAAGGACCACTTCTTTCAGTTGAGGGGCCCATAAAACGTCGAGTCGATCATAATCTACTTCCACTACCGTTTCCAGCCTGGGTCCATATAATTTCCACTAGTGGCTGTCCAGGCCTGTCGTGGCTTCATATGCCTTATATTAGTATTATTATTAGCACCGCGTCTTACTACCCGTTCGAGTTGTACACACTTACGCTAATGTGTAATGGCAGGGTGATTGTGAGATGAAATGGAGGACCTACAGTTTAACGTGGGATCCGAACCACGGTGGAGGCCTGGCATTACCCACATTCACAAGATGTCTTGTCAGAGGTGAAGGAAGGGTTTGGAAATCAGATAAATCTGTGCCGGGACCGAGTATTGAACCCCGGCCGCCAGCATAGAAGTCTGAGACCTTACCCCTAGACCGCCAGTTCACCGATATATGCTTTATAATTTAACTTAAAAGACTAGGACAGGCACAACATCCAGTCCACAGCAATTAATTTATCACTGTGAAAGGGTAAACCCACATTTCACCAATGATACATTTTTCGACCATGCCAGGAATTGAACCCGGGACTCTTAGCTCAGTAGACACACACGCTACCAACCAAGCTATGTTGTCTGATATCGATCATAATCTAAACGTCAAAATGATCACCATTACAATACTTTCTTTATAAGATATGGTAAAAGACTCAATAATAATTGCTTTAAATAATAAAGTAATTTAAATCTTTACAAAAAGAGAATAATATTTTTTCTTCAGTTTAATTAATTCCCTCTACCCACTGCCAAACATATTAATTAAATTTGGTTTTGCCGGACTAGTTCTGGATCCGAACCAACTCTTCTAAGAAAAAGCTTCTGGTATCTTGTAGCACCTTTATATTCTTTTTTCAAGATAGTGTTAGTGAAGTTCTTAAATCTTAAACTTATAATTGTATTTATTTTGTACTTCTAAGTTATATAAATTAATTAAACTGGTGTTAAATGTATGAACAATAATTTTTATCAAATATTTCCCTCTTGAACATACCTGGGGGTAGGCTCTGAGATCCTGAAGATGGTTTGGACTCGGTTCAGGGGCACACAGTTCGTATCCGGCGCACATCTCGAACAACACATGACCTGGGCATAAAACCAAATTTATGAGTAAGAGCTCAAAGTTTATTTCATCAACTTTAGAAAATACTTTCGCTCAAGTCATTATAAAATTATATAAATAGATACATAAATTAGTACAATATTATAATTTCACATATACTTTATTATGATTAGGAACAAAATTTTTAAGAATCATTTGTCATTAAACTACCTTTAAAAAATGCTTTTAGTGAAAAGAAAATTATTCTTTTATAATCTTATTAAATACTGCTCAGGCAGAAATTTACAGAAAATTGTTTCAAACATCTGTTCTTAGTAAATTTCCCTTAAATTTAAGGATAAAACGAAAATTAGTATATCTCTCAGAGGTAAGACTTTAAAAAATGTAAATATATAAAGTTTTAAGGATGGCCATCAAATGGTTTTGTCTTTATCCCCAAGGATAGACAGACAGACAGAATTGTAACACCCACATATCTGGGTTTGGGGGCACATATAACGTTACACCCAATATAACCTTGACATTTTCAAGATTACAATACACTCTCCATATGAAACACTAACTGGAATCAAGGATCAACAAAAGAGGTTAGTTTTAATATATTTAAGATACTGGTAGTATTCAGATTCCTGGACATGTTTACTTAAATCATTATAGAAGTTCCAAATCTTGTAAAAAAAACAGTTTGACACTTTTACCCTCCTATTCCTGTTAACATATTTTTAAGATTACCAAACCCTTCCTTCACCTCTGACAAGACATCTTGTGAATGTGGGGAATGCCAGGCCTCCACCGTGGTTCGGATTCCACATTGAACTGTAGGTCCTCCATTTCATCTCACAATCACCCTACCATTACACATTAGCGTAAGTGGGTACAACCCGAACGGGTAGTAAGATGCGGTAATAATAATAATAATAATAATAATAATAATAATAATAATAATAATAATAAAGTCTTAGAACCATTCGATCGTCAAAACGAGTTATGTGATAAGAGTGTCCTGGTAATAGTAAGGAAGGAAACAAGAGAAGAAGGAAATGAGAGAGGAAACAAGGGAAGAAGGAAGTGAGGGAAGAATGAAACGAGGGAAGAAGGAAATGAGGGATGAAGGAAACAAGGGAAGAATGAAACGAGGGAAGAATGAAACGAGGGAAGAAGGAAATGAGGGAAGAAGGAAACGAGGGAAGAAACGAGGTAAGAAGGAAGTGAGGGAGGAAACAAGGAAAGAAAGAAGCGAGGAAGGAAATGAGGACGAAGCAAGGGGGAAAGATGTCTCACCGAAGCAGATGGCATCGACCGACAGCGGCTCCTCCCTGGCTCTGCTCCAGATGACGGGGTGTATCCGGGATGTGAACCCAAGCAACGTGTTCTCCAGTCCAGTGATTCTGCAACAAAGAGCCCCTCGCCAATAAGCACAGCTGGAACCACTGTCGGAAGAGGCCACGACATTTTGTTACTGGAGGATAAACGGACTGTAGCGAAGTTATCTGCAGACAAAACAAATGAAGTACTACATGACCCCGCTGACCTTTCTCACAAGATTATTGGTTGGAAGTAAAAGGTAAATGACCCCGCTGACCTTTCTCGCAAGATTATTGGCTGGCAGTAAAAGGTAAATGACCCCGCTGACCTTTCTCGCAAGATTATTGGCTGGCAGTAAAAGGTAAATGACCCCGCTGACCTTTCTCGCAAGATTATTGGCTGGCAGTAAAAGGTAAATGACCCCGCTGACCTTTCTCGCAAGATTATTGGCTGGCAGTAAAAGGTAAATGACCCCGCTGACCTTTCTCGCAAGATTATTGGCTGGCAGCAAAAGGTAAATGACCCCGCTGACCTTTCTCGCAAGATGAGTGGTTGGCAGCAAAAGGTAAATGACCCCGCTGACCTTTCTCGCAAGATGAGTGGCTGGCAGCAAAAGGTAAATGATCCCGCTGACCCTTCTCGCAAGATGAGTGGCTGGCAGCAAAAGGTAAATGACCCCGCTGACCTTTCTCGCAAGATGAGTGGCTGGCAGCAAAAGGTGGTACACTTAACTGATGTTAAGTGAAATTTCTCTCATCTCCTTAAGTTAACATTAATTTAAATATCATCCCGGCATTATCTAAGAGACCCGAAGTTCAACTCTTGGTATGACCATAAAACATATCATCGGTGAAAATGGGAACTTCCGCTTTCAATAATAATATTAATGAACGGTTTGTCTGAAAGTATATGTATGCATTAATATGTCAAGTTCATTATGGAGTTGGCTGTACCTGGCGACCCCATTCTGGAGGATGATGTTCCCGGAGTGCAGGTGACTGCAAGGGGGGAACCCTCTGTCCTTGAGGAACAGCAGCGCCTCTAGCACCTGCCGGCCTAACCTCTGAACTTGGGACAAAGGCAGTCCCGCACTTCGCTGGCTGTACTTCTGGCTCCAGTCATCCTGCCATTTGCTCTGGAAACAACAAACATCGGGCATGAGCATGGGTTTATAATTGAGGAACAGTAGCGCCTCTGGTGGCTGCCGTCAAACCTCTATACATGAACAGTAGCGCCTCTGGTGGCTGCCAGTCAAACCTCTATACATGAAAAGTAGCGCCTCTGGTGGTTGCCAGTCAAACCTCTATACATGAACAGTAGCTCTTCTGCTGACTACTAGTGCAGACTCTATGCATTACTAGTAGCGCCTCTGGTGGTTGGTGACCCAGCCTCTGAATTTATGTTTAGCCCATTTCCTCACTATGAGAAATGCACTTGAGGCCTTAACTCAAGTCTTATTTAGGTCCCCGACAAAAGCCCTTGCCCTACGAGACAGAAGGACCTCTTGGCTCATATTGTAGATGAGGTCCTTCAGACTGCCCTTGCTCTAAGAAGATAGAAGGACCTCTTGACTCACCTTGTAAATTAGGTCCTTCAGACTCCCCTTGTTGTTGAACGGCAGGACCAGGATGACGTAGGTCTGTGTCGCAACGTCCCTGAAGTCGAGGTCCAGCACCGGGTAGATGTAAGGGTGCTGAAGGGCCAGGAACAGGTTGAGGATGGTGTCCCTGGTGCTGGGGTTGCACTGGATAGGACAGTTGGGCCCCCTGGGGACCAGCGTCAGGAGTCTCTCGGTCTTTATCGAGGTGTCACGGACCACGAACCAGTGCTTGTCCACCCTGGAGCCTACAGACAAACCAGGTTACATGAGTCATAGAGAATGTTACAAGAGTCGCATAGAATGTTACATTAGTCGCAGAGAATGTTACACGAGTCGCAGAGAATGTTACAAGAGTCGCAGAGAATGTTACAAGAGTCGCATAGAATGTTACATGAGTCGCATAGAATGTTACATGAGTCGCATAGAATGTTACATGAGTCGCATAGAATGTTACAAGAGTCGCATAGAATGTTACAAGAGTCGCATAGAATGTTACATGAGTCGCATAGAATGTTACAAGAGTCGCATAGAATGTTACAAGAGTCGCATAGAATGTTACACGAGTCGCAGATAATGTTACACGAGTCGCAGATAATGTTACACGAGTCGTAGAGAATGTTACACGAGTCGCAGATAGTGTTACACGAGTCGTAGAGAATGTTACACGAGTCGCAGGGAATGTTACATAAATCGCATAGAATGTTACATAAATCGCATAGAATGTTACATAAATCGCATAGAATGTTACACGAGTCACAGAGAATGTTACACGTGTCGCAGAGAATGTTACATTAGTCGCAGAGAATGTTACATGAGTCGCAGAGAATGTTTACACGAGTCGCAGAGAATGTTACACGAGTCGCAGATAATGTTACACGAGCCGCAGATAATGTTACACGAGCCGCAGAGAATGCTGCACGAGCCGCAGAGAATGTTGCACGAGCCGCAGAGAATGTTGCACGAGCCGCAGAGAATGTTACACGAGCCGCAGAGAATGTTACAAGAGTCGCAGAGAATGTTACATGAGTCGCATAGAATGTTACAAGAGTCGCAGAGATATGTTGCACGAGCCGCAGAGAATGTTACATGAGTCGCATAGAATGTTACAAGAGTCGCATAGAATGTTACAAGAGTCGCATATAATGTTACAAGAGTCGCATAGAATGTTACACGAGTCGCATATAATGTTACAAGAGTCGCATAGAATGTTACACGAGTCGCAGATAATGTTACAAGAGTCGCAGAGAATGCTGCACGAGCCGCAGAGAAGGTTACACGAGCCGCAGAGATCACTATCTATATAAGCAAAACAATAAGCAAAGAAAGGGTGAGAACAGAAAGGAATAGTTCTAGAAAGGAAAGAGAAAAGGGCAAGAAAGAATATATTAAAAAGAATAGGTCAAAATAGAAACGGATAATGGAGCGTGCATTAGAGTTAGGAAGGGTGTGAGAGTCAGAAAGTACCAGGTGTGAGAGTCAGAAAGTACCAGGCGTGAGAGTCAGAAAGTACTAGGTGTGATAGTTAGAAAGGAGCAGGTGTGACATCTAGCAAAGACTGTGAGTGACATCTAGCAAAGACTGTGGGAGAGTTACCGATATCGTTGAGCTGGTGAATGAACGCGTACCGAGGGCAGGCTCGAAGGTAATGCAGGCACGCATTCTGGGCCCGTTCTCGACTTTTCTTCTCGAGCTCCAGTTTCTCGTGGACGTTCGAGTCTGGTTCGAGCGCCGTGTACTGGTACCGCCCTCCATGCCTGGAACAAAAATATAAACGATTGCGTCATAATTCTGTCCAACAATCGAGTTTAACACAAGGGGTTCATTAGTTGCTAGCAGGGAGCTTGGTTTAGAAGGAAGGGCACTCATAAAGGGCACTCATGAAGGGCCCCTCATGAAGGGCACTCATGAAGGGCACTCATGAAGTCGCGTGTATGAAGGATATCTAG
Source organism: Timema californicum (assembly GCA_902141385.1). Lineage (NCBI taxonomy): Eukaryota > Metazoa > Arthropoda > Insecta > Phasmatodea > Timematidae > Timema > Timema californicum. The sequence goes on along the minus strand of CABFOW010002805.1, from coordinate 6,162 downwards.
ACCACAGGGGTATTACTATTAATACCGCAGCGAATATTCAAACCACGACCTGCGTGTCGCCGGCTATCTATTATTTTACAAGACTTAGGGCCAGTTTCATAGTCAAATTTAGTACGCCTCAAGTGCGGCGCTACACTAAATACAAGACTACACCTACCTAAACTCGAATGGAATGGGCCAGTTTCCTATGTGAGAACAGCCCATTCCATTCTAGTTTAGGTAGGTGTAGTCATGTACTTAGTGTAGCACCGCACTTGAGGCGTACTAAATTTGATTATGAAACTGGGCCTTTAGAGCCGGTCTTATGGCTAGCGGATGAATATTGCTATTGGGAAGTTAAAGTTAGTGACCAGATAAAGGTCATCAGCCACTTTAATATTTTATGCCTATTATGAACTGAATTTATCCGCCGGATAGCTATCTGAAGGATAAATATATTTTTATGCAGAAAATGCAAGGCTGGTACTGTTTTTAGTGGTGCGCGCATGCGTGTAAGCCCTGCTGCTACCGCTACAACCTAGCAAGTGGCTATAACGCTCGACATTTGTTTAACAATGGCGGTAGGGGTTTTATTTGTTTTAGTCTTGATGTGTGTGTGAGTCGGCTATATTGTGAAGTGTTATTTGTGGATTTTCAAAATGTCTTCAAACATGACAGAGTTGGGCTTGTTTTCCCGGGGGCGGGGGGGGAGTTAAATGTGATGGTTGTAGTAAATAGTTCGAGGTGTTCCCGCGAGAGAGACACGCGGATTACACCCCATCTTAAAACAGGAAGGCGAGCTACCTTTCATTCTTTTACCTTCCCTCTCCATCCCTCTGAGAGAGTATTGTGATTGTCAACAAAAAAACTCCAAAACGAGATTTTGATAAAGATCGACAATTCATGACTCCATAATAATGAAAAAGATGTTTTCTTGATCCCTTCTATGTGTTTTGCCCTTCTGGTTTTTACAAATTTATTTTCCACTCTCCCTCCACGCAAATGTGGAGTTTCCAATAAATATAACCCTCCTAATCCCTTTAACCATTAGCGTGATATTACATAAGCATATAACCCGAATGCCTAGTAAGATGTGACAAAAAATATATAAAAAAAGAATATTTTGTTTGGAAAGTGTACCGCCCCCCCTGGACCGAGAGTCCCCTAGTTCCAGGCGTCCTACCTGTCCTCGGCGCCGATATCTAGGTGGGCGTGACCATGTTTCTTCCAAGAGTACGCCCTCAGATAGCAGCAGCTCTCCCTGTGTCCCCTGTCCCTTGCGGGCCCCCCCGCCACCCCTCTCCGCACCCTCTGGGAGCGGTGCAGCTGCTTGCGAGGCAGCCGGTCGTAGTCCACCCCCGGGCGGCGGTAGTTGATATTGTCGTGGCTGGTGTCTCGGGAGGTTCGTTCGAACGCTATTAGCACACCGCCGCACCAGCGTGTCGCGCTCATCGTGGCACGGAGCAGCGGGAATAGGAACTGATACTGATTGACTTGGCACGGAGCTACGAGAATAGGAACTGATACTGCTCGACTTGGCACGGAGCTACGAGAATAGGAACTGATACTGCTCGATTTGACACGGAGCTACGAGAATAGGAACTGATACTGCTCAACTTGGCATGGAGCTACGAGAATAGGAACTGATACTGCTCGATTTGGCACGGAGCTACGAGGGTAGGAACTGATACTGCTTGACTTGGCACGGAGCTACGAGGGTAGGACCTGATACTGCTCTGACTTGGCACGGAGCTACGAGAATAGGAACTGATACTGCTTGATTTGACACGGAGCAACGGGAATAGGAACTGATACTGATTGACTTGGCGTGGAGCTACGAGGGTAGGAACAGATACTGCTTGACTTGGCACGGAGCTACGAGAGTATGAACTGATACTGATTTACTTGGCACGGAGCTACGAGAATAGGAACTGATACTGATTGACTTGGCACGGAGCTACGAGGGTAGGAACTGATACTGCTTGACTTGGCCCGGAGCTACGAGGGTAGGAACTGATACTGCTCGACTTGGCGTGGAGCAATGAGGGTAGGAATTGATACTGCTTGATTTGACACGAAGCTATGAGGGTAGAAACTGATACTGCTCGACTTGGCATGGAGCTACGAGAATAGGAACTGATACTGTTCGACTTGGCACGGAGCTACGAGAATAGGAACTGATACTGCTTGATTTGACACGAAGCAATGAGGGTAGGAACTGATACTGTTTGATTTGACACGAAGCAATGAGGGTAGGAACTGATACTGCTTGACTTGGCACGGAGCTACGAGAATAGGAACTGATACAGCTTGATTTGACACGGAGCAATGAGGGTAAAAACTGATACTGCTTGACTTGGCACGAAGCAATGAGGGTAGGAACTGATACTGCTTGATTTGACACGAAGCTACTAGGGTAAGAACTGATACTGCTTGATTTGACACGAAGCTATGAGGTTAGGAACTGATACTGCTTGATTAGACACGAATCTATGAGGGTAAGAACTGATACTGCTTGATTTGACACGAATCTATGAGGGTAATGACTGATACTGCTTGATTTGACACGAAGCTATGAGGGTAAGAACTGATACTGCTTGATTTGACACGAATCTATGAGGGTAATGACTGATACTGCTTGATTTGACACGGAACTTAGAGAGCAGCAACTTCTTGAATTATAATGGGAACTGCTTGAACAAAAACTACTCTCATTGATATGAATGAACTAGACTACGGATTTATGTCGATTGCCCTAATGTAAGCTAGTGCGAACATAGCATGTCTCTCTGCAGTAAATATATTGTTCCATTAAATAAGCAACAATAAATGGAAACAGTTAAGAATGTTTCCCCTATTTTTGTTTAAAATCAAACACTCTAGAAATTTGTTAATCAAATGTTTCCAAACCACTCTTATAAACTTCACCGTATTATTGATCTAATATACAACGTCTATCACCAAATTATTGGCAAAATGAAATAAGAAATATCTCGACACTACGCTTATAAACTTCACCGTATTACTGATATAATATGAGTGATAAAGAAAAAGGGTCACGGCCTAGCTCTCAGAAACAACACCATCCCGGTTCAACTCACGACTATAACTGACCTATTCCGTCAAAACCATAACAAGAAACAATCAGACTAGAAGTTGTGTGCGCTTGAGGAGAATGAAACAACTTGCAGTGCCATTTAACAGAGGAATGTGTTGACCTTCTACTACAAATAAACACTGGCGTCAAACGGTACGAATCAACGCTGCTTTCTTTTTCAGAACGTTTTGCTAATCAATCGGGTTGTGATAATAATAATATTTAGCACCGCGTCTTACTACCCGTTCGGGTTATACGCTTTAAGTAATAATTACGCTAATGGATTAGTAATGGGGAAGGTTGAATTAGAGTAAGTGAACCCGCATTTGAGTGGAGGGAGAGTGGGAAACCATTTAGGAAAAACCACCCCCAGTTCACCCGACCGAGATTCGAACCTCGATCTCCCCGTCCTCAGCAGTCGAGCTTCAACACGACAAGCGCGTTAGACAACTACGTCACCGAGGCGGGTAATCGGGTTGTAAACCCATGTATTAATCACGCTAATGGATTTGAAAGGTTAATTGAAGAGTCTTATTTGACAGCTAAAATAGTAATTGTATCTACTCTTACGTATTTATACGTCAAGTCTTGTTTTCCGAAACTCTCACTTTTAATATTTTATATATAATTAATACCTTTAAAATAATATTAACAGTATAGTAAAATGTTATCAATGTTGGCCGGAAATAAAAGTTTATTTTTCTAAAGGGTCCTTCCGATGAAGATTGAACTGTACATCCTTGTAAATACGCTCGTGGCTACGTAGAGAAAGAGTTAAACTTTACTCTCACGAGAATTAGAGCAACGACACGCTTCTGTGCACGCGTGGTCAAACACGCTACTCTCGCAGGAAACTAGACTGCCGATGGCGGGGAAATCGGGGTTCGAATCTTGGTCGGGTGTACTAGGGATTTTTCCAAAATGTTTTTCCACACTTCCTCTAAATATAGCCGTCGTAACTCCTTAAACCATTAGCGTAGTTAGTACTTAGTGAATAGCCCAAACAACGGTGACCTGGCGGTCTAGGGGTAAGGTGTCAGACTTCTATGCTGGCGGCTGGGGTTCAATCCTCGGTCCCGGCAAAGATTTATCTGATTACCAAACCCTTCCTTCACCTCTGACAAGATATCTTGTGAATGTGGGGAATGCCAGGCCTCCACCGTGGTTCGGATTCCACGATAAACTGTAGGTCCTTCATTTCATCTCACAATCACCCTACCATTACACATTAGCGTAAGTGCGTATAACCCGAACGGGTAGTAAGACGCGATACTAATCGTGGATCATACTCGAACTTTAAATACGGCCCTTATTCCATTCAGACCGTGACATATTCTATATCCAGGTAAAATCTCGAAGAGATTACAGGCCGTTAAATAAAACCACCGCTCGCCATTTGAATATCAATGAGATGTATTTAGCTCGATCACCTCGAGGAAACGGACGCCGTAATGGACGTCACGTCGCGTCTTTCAACTTCCATGAATCGCTGTGGCGGAACTCTGATCGACGTTTCGCATGACTGGTCTTTGGAATCGAGGAGAGATTTCGTTCGATCCTCGTAAGGTTTGTCAGTAATATGTTTTTTTAAATATTACTTAAATAAACCATATACTTTTGGTTTATGCGCATTCAAATAAAAAGATTGCGCGTAAAGTTCAAACAGGTATTAAGATTCGGTAATAGAAAATAAAACATATAGGCATATACATTTTTTATCACCACCTTTCTACCTTTCAGGTTGTACGCATATATAATAAACTCTCTAATGGAGTAGGAAAGAGGAAGGAATCATTGTAGAGGTAGTCTACCCATACTTGCGTGGAAGGAGAGTGGGAAAACATTTAGGGGGGGACAGAACACTTCAGTAGATACGATCGCCCCTTCTTCAACAGTCCAGTCTATTGCGAGAGTAGCGCATTATACCATGTGGCCACCGAAGTGGGTGGGGGAGTAGGTTTTTGGGTGACCCCTTACCACTGATCTATCAAGGATTCGTGCCTTGCTCAGGTTCATTCTTCACTCACATTTTAAACGAGTTTGACGTTTAGACCTTGTGGTAGGTCAAGTCACTTATACAACGAAAACATATCAAAAACCCTCACACTTAGCGTATAAAGTTATCTAGGTAGGTCCTCGCAGTATAGTTGTGCCACACATATTCCAGCACGACATATGTATCACCACACATGTAACCAACACACGTGGAGCGGAGTTATTAGTCTTAAACTCTTGTCTAAATATATCCCATGGCACAGATTCCGTCTGAACGTTCGATATCGAACCAAGCCATGTTCAAATATTCATGAGGTTAATTCTGAACGACGCCGACGCTGAAATCTGCCCCTCCGAAGACTAACACAGGAGCTCCTTTTCCAATGACTGAGAGGATAGGGTGGCCCGACTGGGGAGGGCGCTGGTTCGATATCAAACTGCACCTAAACTAATGTAACGTTTGTGTTGACCGTTTAAATAATAGAAGCGTGTTGGATTAAGGTGGGTAGTTTACTTTTAGATGTGATACTCTAGGTTAAGTACGTGTAATAACTAGTTTCAACATCAACAATATTTACAACTTAATATAGTGAGTTAATATTAAATGTTTAAATTTAGACAATTCACCAGAATGTGTGTTTGGAGGATTGGAAATCACATTTATAAAATATCCGGTCGATATTCTAACTTCCCCATCAACGTAAATAAACTATTTTGTAAGACTGGCGCCTTATACACTGTGACCACCTGTGCAAATTGTTAATTTAGCTTTTATTTATTTTTTAACTGTATCTCGTTCTAGTGTACTTGGGGTATTTATTTCCTAGGTTGTTACCAACTCTCCATTAACGCAAATTCGGATACACTTCCTATAAAGTAAACCTTCATTATACATAATTCATTATTGTAATTATAACATACTATAATGAATTATGTATAATGAAGGTGGCTGAGGGTGAAGTTTGGAGAGATTGACAGGGATAGAAGGAACTTGACACGTGTGGCTGAAGGTGAAGTTTGGAGAGATTGGCAGGGATAGAAGGAACTTGACACGTGTGGCTGAGGGTGAAGTTTGGAGAGATTGACAGGGA
>CABFOW010002804.1:56996-90790 GCA_902141385.1 Timema californicum | reverse complement strand
AATTATGTTTTGAGTTAGTAGGTATGTTGAGATAATGGGTGAGGGAAGGTAGTAAGCCTATCTAAATAAGCGCCATATATTTATTACATAACGCACTTGAGGGGGGAGGCGATCATAGTGACATGGGGGAAGGAGGATTGGCTAGCGTGACGTAACAAAGTTTTAGTTTATAATACAACAATAACATTAATTAAATTCAATGAAATAGATAGGCTATTAAAAAGTGTTTCTGTCACTTTTTAATTAGTAGTTCATTTATTTTCAGGGGTATTACACTGTTTTTAATATTCAATTCCAAAGATGCAATCAATAATATGACACTGTCACGTACTTTTATGTTGATGCGTATCAATAAAACTACGATCTACGGGTTGCAGGACACATTCTACCACTGTTTAGGTTTCAGTTACCTAACACATAGTACATACAAATAAAACCTTTTTTGAAAAGTAATTGCATCCTTTATTCAAAATCCTTTTTAACTTATATATTTATAAGATCCGACGTGAAAATAACAACTCTTCTGAAAAGAAAACAAAACTTTTTTATATCTGAAACTGGAATCGTTACATAACTTTAGCGGAGGAGGGGGTTGCCAAAGCGTTACGGAGAGTGACATGAGAGAAAGGGGGTAAAAAAAAAAGGCCTAAAATTGCGTTACGTAATACAACATGTACGACCTCTAAGCTTCAAACTCCCCTTCTGATAGTTGTTCTGTAATTTATGCTTCTCTTTCTTATGGTTATTCCTCAAGTAGAATCTTACAGGGGATACAAAAAAATTTTGCCTAGTTTTTTTAGGACTCCACTCAATCGGCTCATTCCGAGAAACTGTCTTTGTTATTCAATACCATATGAATATATGAGAAAAGAAGTGCAATATTTGAAATGTTGACAGAGCTAACTTTACAATCGGAAGTTTTACAAAGTGTATTTTGAAGGTAAACGTTAAAATATTCATTAACTAATATTTGGTTGATGACATATATTATTATTATTATTATTACTAGAACCACGTCTTACTACCCGTTCGGGTCNCCTCTAAGCTTCAAACTCCCCTTCTGATAGTTGTTCTGTAATTTATGCTTCTCTTTCTTATGGTTATTCCTCAAGTAGAATCTTACAGGGGATACAAAAAAATTTTGCCTAGTTTTTTTAGGACTCCACTCAATCGGCTCATTCCGAGAAACTGTCTTTGTTTTTCAATACCATATGAATATATGAGAAAAGAAGTGCAATATTTGAAATGTTGACAGAGCTAACTTTACAATCGGAAGTTTTACAAAGTGTATTTTGAAGGTAAACGTTAAAATATTCATTAACTAATATTTGGTTGATGACATATATTATTATTATTATTATTACTAGAACCACGTCTTACTACCCGTTCGGGTCATACGCACTTACGCTAATGTGTAATGGTAGGGTGATTGTGAGATGAAATGGAGGACCTACAGCTTAACGTGGAATCCGAACCACGGTGGAGTCCTAGCATTCCCCACATTCACAAGATGTCTTGTCAGAGGTGAAGGAAGGGTTTGGTAGTCAGATAAATCTGTGCCGGGACCGAGGATTGAACCCCGAACCCCCAGCACAGAAGTCCAACGATGACATATACAATTAAAACTGTAGTAAGAGTAAAAAAATTAAACATTAAATTTTCTATATGTATTTGTGAACCCCCCTTTAAGGGGACGTCCAATAAATTCCAGGGGGGCACAGATTATCCCAGGGGGTCCGGACCTCCTCCTTTCTACGCCCTTGCCCACACCTTTATGTTATATGTGTTGAATCTACTATTCAACATACGCTCTGTTTACCCAACTTTCCCTATGTGATACTTCAATACTCCCTAGTAACATACACGCATCAAACTAAGTAATTACACTGTCACACACGTACACACACACACATACAAACATTTGAAATATCTATAGTAACCCTTGTCACTATCGGCAAGTGTGTTTGTACATAACTGTGGTACGTTTTCTTATCGACTTTCTCCGTTGCATTATCAGGAAGTCCCGTCTGGCATACGACACGTTCGTGACGAACCAACCAACCTAATACTCAACTAGGTGTCCTGTTTACTCGTCATTGCGTACATTCTTACAACGACAGCTTTCAACTGTAAGCTTTTAGACATTTCAGAAATGTAGATTAAAAACTACATTTATTAAAACATTTAAATGCAAATTAAAAATTCCCTCCCTTGAATATTTCCGAAATAATAATCACTCATTCTAATATATGAACCTTGAAAACATTGACTTGCTTTTTAAATTAACGTTTTCTTGTTTCCTATTCTAAATAGACATATGCTACCATGGATTTTTTTTAAATCTACATCCTGGCAGGAATACCCCTACAGGCTGTTTTAGTGACCAAACCAAATAACCAAAGTTGTAAGATGACTTATAAAAAATATGTTTACAAAAAAACTACTTAAAGATAAAAATAATAATTTTTGTGGCGATGTAGGAATATTTTTAGAAATATTTAAGAATTTGTTTTTTCAATTTTATATATTTAAAACTCACCGAGTAAAACGTAAATTTAATTTACATAAGAAATCCTATCTTGAATGGCCGTGATGTCACCAGTTGATAGCGTTCTTAAAATATTCCTTTTATTTACGGTGTAATTTTTCTTACACGATCGAATGAAAATTGTCACGAGATCGACCACTTGTAAAACCCTCGCTTAGAACATTCCACAACCGAAGTGAGTTCCTGCTTTTTCTTCGTGTACTGGACCAGTTGACCCACTCGAATAGGCTATAAATACGGCCCTAAACTGCTCACACATTATATCACGTTTCTTCATAAAATCCTATAATGGCCGTGAGAATTATTATTATTATTACTAGCACCGCGTCTTACTATCTGTTTGGGTTATACGCACTTACGCTAATGTGTAATGGTAAGGTGATTGTGAGATGTAAATGGAGGACCTACAGTTTAACGTGGAATCCGAACCACGGTGGAGGACTGGCATTCCTCACATTCACAAGATGTCTTGTCACAGGTGAAGGATGGGTTTGGTAATCAGATAGATCTGTGGCGGGACCGAGGATTGAACCCCGGACCCCCAGCAGAGAAGTCTTGACACCTTACCCCTAGACCACCAGGTCACCAATCCGTGAGAAGTAGGTAATAAGTTCACAGTGTCCTATCTCTGAAATCAGCTCAGTCCATTTGTCATACATACTCTTTGAGAAATTACCCCAGGTTAAAATGTCCTCTGATTAAAACTGTCCCTTTTCTTGGTTCTGACGTTGACGATAGCATTACGGTTTCAATTCTTTGATTAAAATTTGGACTAGAAACTAAAAGGTTTGGGAGGTTTTTTTTTAGCCCCGTGTTTTGTACTATCTTTACGGGCTATACGCTCATATACTAATTACGCTAATTGCTTTATAGATTAGTAAGGTTATACTTATAGAACGTTTACCCACATTTGCTTGGAGGGAGAGTGGAAAACCATTTAAGGAAAACCACCCTCAGTACCCCCGATCGAGATTTGAACCTCAAGCTCCTCTTCATGGGTAGCCCAGTCTTCTGCGAGAGTAGCGCCTTATATCATGTGGTCACCGAGGGGTGTGAGATTATGTTATAGTTAGATTATGTTAGAAAATAACTTTTAGAAAATATTTTTATTTCTTTCTATGCCAACATTGATAACAATAGTTTTATTTTATAAGTATTGAAAGTGTCTTGGAAATGTGAACGTATTTTATCATATGACTTTGCGTATGTATATATGAAAAAAATTAAATTCTTCAACTGTCAAAAAGTCTCTTCGTATCTAAATTACACTATACCACTACTACATAAAATACTATGGTCAGGAAGTGCAAAGAGACTATGCCGCGGGCAAAAATATCCCAAACGAATAAAAAATAAATCACTATCATTGGGTGTGTTGTTTTGATTGACGGGCTACTAATGAATTTAATTTAAGGGTTAAGTAATGAAGGGTAGTATCGTAAAGAAAATGTACCTTCATCAGCGTGGAGAAAAGAAGCTAAAACCAAATATAATAAATCACCCTCTATTCAAGTAGCAGTGATTAAAATCCCTATCAAAGGTGGTCTGGTGCCTTAGATCTCTCAAATACAGTAGCCACGCGGCTTCTTTGGTGCTGACTGACAGCTCACAGCTGACTTCTGACAGTCAACATTTAGGTATACACCTAAATTTGACTGTCAGAAGTGACAGCTGCTAAACACATGTTTTTTGCAGATTATATGGCTCGGCGTAGGGATACATAATTTGGTCTAGTAACTTTTCAAAGCTGTCAGTCAGTACCAAAGAAGCCACGGGGCTACTGAAGTTTTATTATTGAAACAATATAAAGTCTATGTTCTGATTGACCCGCTTGGGTAGCCGCGTGTGGTTTAGCGTAATACCCTCGAAGTTAGACAAGACTGCTGATGAAGGGAAGATTGAGGTTCGAATATCGTTTGGGTCTACTGAGGGTGATTTTTCCAAAATAGGTTTTCTAATCTCCTTCCAAGCAAATGCTGGTACACTTTCTTTAAATATAACCTCCCTAATCCCTAAAATCAATTGTTTAATTAATGCATAAAAGTATAACTCGAATGCGCAGTAAGACGTGGTGCTAAAAAATAAACATAGTAGGGGCGAGGAAGTTAAAATAATAGAACTTGGAGGAAAAGTTAGCGAATTTGTGTGGAGGGGAGCGTGATAGAACATTTAATAATAGTCCCCCTGAATGTAGAAAGAAGCAAACTTTTCTTTTCTTGTTTTCTTTAAAAAATCAAGCCTTTAATTAGTATTTTGTGTTAATTTTCCATAAACCAGAGGGGATCTACTGATCCCTTAACCCCCCTCGTTCTGAATCCACCCCTGCTGATAATTCTCTCAAACATAGTGCCTGTGTCCAAATGCCTACAATTTCAACTATGACGCATATTACTGGTTAGTAGTTTTCCACTCTCTATCCCTGCAAATCCGGGTACACCTAATATAAATATAACCTTTATCATCTCTAAAGCCATTAGCATAATTAGTAAAAAAAAGCAAATAACCCAAACGGCTAGTAAGACGTGGTGCTTAGGTATGTAGTCTCGACAGAAAAGTATCGATACTGTATTCATTAAAAGTATCGCAAGAAAAATATCGATACCGTATTAGTATCGAATGAAAAGTATTGATAACAGTAAGTATCGATATCGAAATTTTAATCTTTTTTTAAAAAATAGTACTCATAATTTCAACTTTTGCATCATAATTGTATTTTAATATTTATTTAAACAACTGAAGTTATAATAGTTTTTAATATTTTAAAAAAATTCGACAAAATGCTTTCTACCCACCCAAAAAACTTCCATTATTCATTTCTGGGAGATGCCAATTTTAACTTCATTCATCGTTTATATACTTTAGAAAAATAGATTATTAACTATCGACAGCCATGACAGCTATGAATTATGATAAGTTAAAATAAGATTGACTACTAGAGTTTTTCTTGCTTGTCATGCATAAAATGAGTGAAAACTGAGAAATAGTGTAATTTGTCCTTTCTCCACAGTCTACCCTAGTAAATATTTAATCCTAGGATAAGTTAAGATAACAAAAACTTGTTTCTTTCGATACCGATTTGATACCTGAGTTTGAGTACTAATATCATTAAAAATATCGAGTAAAAATACTAGTATCGAAAGTAAAATAACGATACTAGTAAAATATCGATACTTTTTTCACATCCCTAGTGGTGCTAAAATTTATATATATATTATATAATCTATATTCTGATTGTCTTTCTGTGCCACTACTGAAATTTTGTGAGTCTTTTTCCTTTCTTTACTGTACAAATTATTGATTATTTCTCTCTCTTTCTTTTTCTCTTATATGTGTGTGTGTCTGGGTCCCACGATCACTTCATTGTGCCGCCCCATCCTTTCCCACAAAGCCCTTCGCACGGTCGGGTTCTCCTCGTCTCTCTTTATCCTCTCCGTTTTACCTGCAATATCTTTACTCTCCCTCCCCTTCCCCCCTCCATTAACCGAAACCTTCCCCACTACGCGCTCTTCTATCCCCACCTTTCCGTACCCCACCATTTTCCCCTCCATTGGTTCAATTCTCCCTCCCCTATCACCCCTTCGATGCTCATCTTAGTAGGAAGTTTACAGTGCAAGTGGCGTAATTAGTTTCTGTAAAGATGGCAAAAGAAAAGTTAAAAAAAATAAAACGAAAGTAGGGGAGGTGGATGGACTGTTTTAAGAGGGAGAAAAAGGCTCTGGAAGAGGGCGTATGGGGGGAGGGGGAGAAGAAGGATGACCTCCACGATTCATCGGGTTGATTTGTCAGCGGCAGCAAAGGCAGCGTTCATTTGGGAGTTTATGCAAGCCTTCTAACAATGTACACCGCCTACAACAAGTATTGACCGTGGGGGTGAAAGTGGTTTATTTGAAGCGGGAAAGACTGGACTTCTTTTTTCTTTTTCTTTTTAGGAAGCATGGTGACCTGGTGGTCTAGGGGTAAGGTGTCAGACTTCTATGCTGGTGGCCGGGGTTCAATACTCGGTCCCGGCAAAGATTTATCTGATTACCAAATCCTTCCTTCACCTCTGACAAGACATCTTGTGATTGTGAGGAATGCCAGGCCTCCACCGTGGTTCAGATTCCACGTTAAACTGTAGGTCCTCCATTTCATCACACAATCACCCTACCATTACACATTAGCGTAAGTGCGTATAACCCGAATGGGTAGTAAGACGCGGTGCTAATAATAATAATAATTTAGGAAGCATGTTCTTATCGAGTCAATTTTATATACAAATAATTTAAAGAGCAAATATTTAATTAGTATGTTTTTCCATTAAGTTTTTTTTACATGCACCAAGATCTATATGTCAAGCTTATCTAGTCTTAACTTGCTAGTGACGAGTAACCTAGGTTCCAGTCCCGTCTTGGTAAGTCGAGATTTGTTTCCCCCTTCTGCGTAAATGTAGCTACACTACCTCCAAAATTATACCCATCTCACTCTTATCTTATTAGTGTGATTAAATAAGTATAGTCCGGTCGTGTAGTAAAAAGAATATATACATCCGGAACTCCGCATGGACTTTCTCGGCTCACTGGAGATAGTTACACAAAATTTGTAATATATATAATATATACTAGCAAATTCGAGCACAAATTGTGCTATGCTTACGTAAAACATTTTTTGACTCCCGGTTGTAAATTTTACTATTTTATTTTTAAAGAATTGATGTCCTCATTTGCATATGTGGACCAATAAAAAATAACAATATTGGATCTTCAAGGATTAACACTTCGTATTAAAATTTTGACTTCCGGTTGAAATTATTGACATTCTATTAGTGGTTGCACATCTTCAGGTCATCGAATTGCTATTAGATTCCTTATTTATAAATTTTGACCAATAAAAGGGGTAAATATTGACTATTGAGTCTAAAAGGATATATATAGATCATTTATGTAAAAACATTTCCCCTAAGAGGTTGAAGGAAAAAGAACATCAACTCTTTGAGAGACCTAGTTATTTACTTACTCTATGGCATTAAAGAAGAATTGCGTTAAAACTTTAGTTGTATGTCTGTGCAAAAAAAAATCACACAATTTTATTAATATATTTGCCAATATCTTTGAAACTATTGGTCTTATAAATATATATTTCAATATATTTTTAATAGTAATACAATTTTGCAATGATAAGTTATATAGTATATCAAATAGTTACGTGAATTTGGAAATCTCAGCTTCAGTAAAGTACTCTCAAAATAATATTCATGGTAAAATGAAAATAGCCATTGTGTTTATAATTTTAATCAAGGCCTAGATACGAATTTTAATCAAAATCGTTAGAGCCGATTATGAGAAAATCAATTTTTCTCTTTTCGCCCTCAAGAAAACTACTCTTAATTTTAGGGTTAGATATCCAATTCCAAAAACCCATCAGGGGAACCCTATAAAAACCCTAGATACCAAGTTTTAGACCGATCGGTAAAATAGTTTAGGCTCTACTGCGTGGTACAGACAGACAAGTGGAAATTAAAAAACCCATTTTTCGGATTCGGGGGCGAGAGGGGGGGTCATAAAACGTCAAAACTCATCAAAATCTTGAGTTCTAATTTTTGTCGGTACAATAATATAGCAAGAAAGTAAAAATTCAAAGGTAGCAGTCATTCTAAAACCTCCTTATGGGTGTCTGAGAAATTAGTTGGGACTTAAATAACGCGTAATAATTACACCTTATAGTCATGAGAGTTACTAGATAGTGGTGATATTATTTAACTATACAATTATATTTATTAGTGTTTACATAGTCAGTCTATGACTTATTGTGATTGTTATAGTTTATATAACTGGACACAAGGAATTACTCTGTTTATTTGACAAATAATATTTTTATAGGTAGTGTATTTATGAATACAATTTAATTGGATGATATTACATTTTTTTAAATCAATATATTAAAAATGCATTTCAGTTACTTCAGATGGATAAAAAAAATCTTGAGCTGAAACTTGGTTTAGGTTCACCGACTTTAGGAATAACTTAGACTTATTTGTTGTAACTTTTACCAATTATTGTGAACTTAATGCATTAAGTCATTGGTTTATATAACTACTAAATCCAGAAACCTAGAACGCTGAAACTTTGAGTTTGTATTTCATGAAACATCAATGTTTCATTCTTTGGCTTTATTTTAATATTCGTTGAAGGCCTGGAGTGCTAGACATCATAGCCAACGATTTATTTAGGTAGCTGAAAAATAAATAAACTAAAAGAGTGAAAATTGGGTATGGACTTACGAACTTAAGCTAGTCTTATTTTGGGAGATAAAAGCGAGATAGGGGTTTGAATCCTGGTCGGATTTACAGAGGCTTTTTCTTAAATTGTTTTACCTTTATCTCTCCACGAAATTGTGGGTACATTTCCTCTAAATTTAGCCTTACTAATCCTTAAATTATTAGTGTAATTAGTACATATACATATGTTAACAACCTGGATAGGCAATAAGACGTGGTGGTGAAATAAATGTTTTTTTGGTCAGGCGTTAACGCGCATGCGCCAGAGCCTCACCTTGGAATCACACCGGAAGTCAGTCGAGTCTACCCACACGAGCTCAGGGATGTCGCATATGTTACCTACGTGACGAGACCTTCAACTGACAGATAGCCGATACCTTTCTTTTTTCTTTCCCGCCTGAGCGATAAGAAATTTTCAGTTTTGGTTGAAATTGGGGGACTTATTGCTGTGGTTTTCTGATCTATTGTACAAGCAATTGTGAGTGCACTTCTTCTTCTTCTTCACCTTACTGATTCCTATCCACAAATTAAGGTTTTAAAGACGTTTCCATCTGTGAAAAACTAGCAAGTAAAGTTAGGATTTATTATTCATGTATTTACGTTTTATTCGCTTGGATTTAAGGATATAATATAAAAACAAAGGTGTCGTACTTCTGTGCTCGGGGTCCGGGTTTCAATCCTCGGTCCCGGGACAGATTTATATGATTACCAAACCCTTCCTTCACCTCTGACAAGACGTGTATTAATCACAACTTGTGAATGTGTGGAATGCCAGGCCTCCACCGTGGTTCGAATCCCACGTTAAACTGTAGGTCCTCCATTTCATCTCACAATCACCCTACCATTACACATTAGCGTAAGGGCGTATAGCCCGAACGGGTAGTAAGACGTGGTGCTAATAATAATAATAATAATAATAATAATAATAATAATAATAATAACATCGAAACAAAAACTAAAAATTCTTATATAAATTAAAAAAAGTCTTACATTATCATAATATTGTTTTTTGGTCTAAGAGTGCTTTTTATTTATCTTTTATTGAATCATCTACAAGTCAGGTTATTTGGTTTATCTATGAAAATGGCAGTTAGTAGTCTTATTGCCAAGATGTAGAGTAAAATAGTTTGTTGACGTATATGTCTATCTAGAATAGAAAACAAGAAAAGGCTAATCTTGAAATGTGGCGCAGGAGCAAATAGTAGAGTGAGAGTGTAAATTCGTTATATGAATAGGGGAAGGGTTATTATATTATAGACAAGAGAACTCGCAGTATGGATTACTTATATTTTCCCCTCTCCTTTTATTTTGTACGATATTGTCTAAGTTTGATAATGTTTAGAGTGCTTAGTTAGATACGTCAAGTTAAGATGCAATCAACATTACAAAAGAGTTTCTAATTCCTCAAGTAGGCAGCGTCGTTAATAAACTTTATACTAGCAGTAGTGGTCGAATGATCCACGACGTCATTCTGACAATATATTTGACATATTTGCCGATGACGGTTAGATCTAAATTCGAATCTCGGTCGTGCAATCGAGTTACCTAAATGGTTTCCCTTTCTTTATTCAATCCAATGACGATATTTTTTCTATAAATTCTACCATTAATATCCAAATTTATTAATCAAATTAATAATTAATATAACCCACTTCGGTGGCCATGTGGTCTGAGGCCCGACTCTCGAAGTAAACTACACCACCGATGACTGGGAGATCGAGGTTCAAATCTCGGTCGGGCGTAGTGAAGATGTTTTTCTCCAAAATTGTTTTCCAATCTCCCTCCACGTGAATGAGGGTACACTTCCTAAAAATATGTATAACCTCCCTAACCTCTAAGACTCTTAGCGTGATAAGTACATAAGTGTAAACCGGTAGTAAGACGCGATGCCAAAAAAATAATAAAATTAATAATATGTATATGTAAGCCTATATTTCGAACGGGTATTTAGTTAAGGTGGAATTTTAAACTCGAAGATATAAATTTTTCTGAATTAAATTGTGAGTTTGAGAAGAGTTCGGCGAGACCACAGTTGAGAGTTCGCCATGTTGTTTTGTCATGTAACCGATTAAACCGGTGACCTTCTAGTTAGTGAATAGTGTGTTCTAAACAATCCTCTTCAATGGTTACATATACACATATTACATACATACACACACACGTGTCCATTGATATGTGACCAATGTTGGTATAAGCACGATGACATGTAAGGATCACTTGAATATAGCATTGTCGTGGGAATATGGCGGTCCTAGCTATATCACTATTTCTACTGTAGAGTGTGGCCGTGGTAAGATGGCACTCAGACCTAAAGCATCATTGCTTGTATATAGTGTGGCTGTGGTAATATGGCACTAAACCCAAGAGCACCATTTGATTGGACGAAATGAAATACTCTATAAAGTTTTATTTATGTTTAAACCCCCCATTTGTATGCACGCTGACTAAACGTCACTCTTGTATAGTTAGGTGTCCAATTAACATTAAAATGGTAGCTTTAATCCAGGTTGGGTGTACTAAGGGTATATTTTTCCAAAATTGTATCCCTCCTTTTCCCGTTTAAAATCCTGATACATTTCTCCTTAAACTCAACGAGAGGCAGACTCCCACAAAGAATTTAAAAATTCATATCCTTATGACAAACAGTGCATAAGTATTTAAAAGTATCTCAGAATTTGAGTTCTAGTTGTTTGTTATAAGGCTTAGATAGTAAACGCGCTGAATAAAAGGGAAATACTCTAAACTGTAATATCTATTGTTTTTATCGCTTATATTTCACCTCCGTTTTTATTATGCTAATGAGTCTAAGATGAGGAAGATGGAAATTCAAAAGAAATGTACCCACAGTGGCGTGGAAAGAGAATGGTTTAGAGGGGGAGTTGGGACTCGAAGCTCAGAATCTCCGACTATTTGTGCGTGTTCTTTAAGAATTTTTCTTAACTGTAACTTAGCATAGGTTAAAGATAGGATTTCCCATGTTAATTTATCTATGTTTTGATCAATTTTAAATATATAACATTGAAACCAAAAACATAGATTCTTAAATAATTCTAAAAAATATTTTTATATGTTTCAAAAAATATTTTGTCTCTTTTGAACTAGTTTTTTTTTGTAAACGGTCCTTTTTAAATCGTCTGAAATCAGGCCTTTTTAGTTGATTCAGTAATAATCTTCCTGCCGGGATGCAAATTAAAAAATACCGTGGAAGGATATGTCTCTTTAGAATAGGAAATAAGAAAAAGGTAATTTTGAATTGCAAGCCAATTTTGTCCAAGCGTAAATAGTAGTCAGTGTGTGAGTGTGTGTACTCGTCAATGGAAAAGGGGATTTATTAAAACAATATAAAGTAGAGGTCTCTTAGGACAAACTATTGGTTTTCTTTCCCTCGTTTATATTTTGTACATTCCGACACCTCAACTCAATCGGTAGCGTGTCTGTCTACTGATCTAAGGGTCCCGGGATCTATTCGTAATACGGTCAAACACAGTATAGTTGGTAAAATGTGTTTTTTTTTAAATTTCATGGTGATAAACTAACTTCCGGGGGCTGCTTGTTGTGTCTGTTCTAGACTTAAGTTAGTTTTAAAATCGTGTGCTAATATAATCAGTCGGTTCAGAACATACACGTTAAATACCTCAAATAGCTAAAATAATAAATAATTATTTATGCATTGGCATCTAGGTGTGTGTGAAAGTACTTAATTTAGTCAAGATAAGACCCGCTTTTCAAAATATCTTTGAAATCACCAAGCAGACACCCACCTCGGTGGCGTAGTTGGTTGGCTAACGCGCTAGTCGTGTTGAGCTCGACCGCTGAGGACGGGGAGATCGAGGTTCGAATCTCGGTAGGATGAACTGGAGGAGTTTTTTCCTAAATGGTTTACCACTCTACCTCCATGCAAATGCGGGTTCACTTCCTCTAATTCAACCTTCCCAATTCTTAATCCTTTAGCGTGATTAGTACTTGAAGCGTATAACCCGAACGGGTAGTAAGACGCGATGCTAAATAATAATAATAAAAAAAACCAAGCAGGTAACGTCGCTGACTAAGTCTTCATATCCACAGACGCGAGAAATTCAATCTCGACCTGCCACGCCGCGATTGGTAGGCAACACTGTAAAGGGAACGTCGCTACATGACAAAGAAGAAAAAGGTATTCGTTTTGACTCATCTATCAGCAGCCTTGCTAGGAGAAAACACCTGAAGAAAAAATAAAAACGTTCTCTCACTATTTCTTCGATCCCTTTCTCCTTCCCCCATCTCACGCTTCGTTTCTATTCTTTATTTTCTCATATATATATCTTACTATTTGTAGAGAAAGTGGCGTGACTGTCTCCACCCGCACTTCAGAACTATTAGATTGTGCCAGACACGGAGTGGATTTCTCTGGCAGACCTTTCATTGCATGGCCTGGTATTCGTCGATACTAGATCAACACTGCATGCAACATCTTCAGAAGGTGTTATAGTACTTCTTTACAAGACCTGTCAGTCATCGGTACTAGATCAACACTTCATGCAACCTTTTGAAAAGGTGTTATAGTACCTCTTTATATGGCCTGGTAATCTTCGGTACTAGATCAACACTTCATGCAACCTCTTGAAAAGGTGTTATAGTACCTCTTTATATGGCCTGTCAGTCATCGGTACTAGATCAACACTTTATGCAACATCTTGAAAAGGTGTTATAGTACCTCTTTATATGGCCTGGTAATCTTCGGTACTAGATCAACACTTTATGCAACAGCTTGAAAAGGTGTTATAGTACTTTTTTACATGGCCTGTCAGTCATCGGTACTAGAACAACACTTCATGCAACATCTTGAAAAGGTGTTATAGTACCTCTTTATATGGCCCGGTACTCGTCGCTACTAGATCAACACTTCATGCAACATCTTCAGAAGGTGTTATAGTACCTCTTTATATGGCCTGGTATTCGTCGGTACAAGATCAACACTTCATGCAACATCTTCAGAAGGTGTTATAGTACCTCTTTGTATGGCCTGGTATTCGTTGGTACTAGATCAACACTTCATGCAACATCTTGAAAAGAGTGTTATAGTACCTCTTTATATGGCCTGGTATTCGTCGGTACTAGAACAACACTTCATGCAACATATTGAAAAGGTGTTATAGTACCTCTTTATATGGCCTGGTATTCGTCAGTACTAGATCAACACTTCATGCAACATCTTCAGAAGGTGTTATAGTACCTCTTTACATGGCCTGTCAGTCGTCGGTACTAGATCAACACTTCATGCAACATCTTGAAAAGGTGTTATAGTACCTCTTTACATGGCCTGGTATTTGTCGATACTAGATCAACACTTCATGCAACATCTTCAGAAGGTGTTATAGTACCTCTTTACATGGCCTGTTAGTCGTTGGTACTAGATCAACACTTCATGCAACATCTTGAAAAGGTGTTATAGTACCTCTTTACATGGCCTGGTATTTGTCGATACTAGATCAACATTTCATGCAACATCTTTAGAAGGTGTTATAGTACTTCTTTACATGGCCTGTCAGTCGTCGGTACTAGATCAACACTTCATGCAACATCTTGAAAAGGTGTTATAATACCTATTTTCATGGCCTGGTATTCGTCTGTATTAGATCAACACTTTATGCAACGTCTTCAGAAGGTGTTATAGTACCTCTTTACATGGCCTGTCAGTCGTCGGTACTAGATCAACCCTCCATGCAACATCTTGAAAAGGTGTTATAGTACCTATTTACATGGCCTGGCAATCTTCGGTATTAGATCAACACTTACAGTAGGACCGCATTTTGGAAAGGTTTTCTTTTAAACTCCAATAGGGCATTTTTCTATTTTCCTTAACAAGACCGATTAACTACGTAGTGCTATTTAGACTATTGTTTTTTTTCATCTCCGTAAGTTACTAACTGTTCAGGCTATACGTAAACAAACAAAAAAAAAATGCTTTGGTTGGAAATCGTACCTGGACCACCCATGTGGGTGGAAACGAAGCCACTGATGCTAGAATATATGCCTAATTAAATTATTACTATTATTATTATTATTAGCACCGCGTCTTACTACCCGTTCGGTTTATACGCACTTACGCTAATGTGTAATGGTAGGGTGATTGTGAGGTGAAATGGAGGACCTACAGTTTAACGTGGAATCCGAACCACGGTGGAGGCCTGGCATTCCATACATTCACAAGATGTCTTGTCAGAGATGAAGGATGGGTTTGGTAATCAGATAAATCTGTGACAGGACAAGGATTGAACCCCGGGCACCAACACAGAAGACCTAACTAAAATATTATGAGATAAATACTAGCAAAAATGACCTAAATCAGGGGACACGTGGACTAAACAAATGTGAGTGAATTTCATATCTAGGTTTTACTTTAATCCTGGATACCTCATTAGCCAGATTAAATATTCAAGACCCGTATGGGTAGTAGGATGCCATGCAAAAAAAAAGTCAAATAAATGCAGGGCGAATATTTTAAAAGACGTAAAGAAAATTAAAGGCAACGTAGCCAACACTGAAGTTTATTTTTCAGTTGTCAAAACTAATACCATGCGTCGAAAGTGAAAGCTTACGAATATGTGACAGGGCGTATGGGTACATGAAAGAATTAGTGGTGACTTATCAAACCGTCAGAGTTTATCTTATGTCGAAACGAGTTTATAAACAAAAATAAATATCCGTACGGACGGATTTATGTTTTGAGTTACACCTCTTTGATTTGATTTGATTACAGTATTTATGAATTTGTAGTCTACCGATGGTAGAACTCAAATTTTTTTTTGTCTACACACATTCTCTATATAGGTTTATACATAAATAATCCGAAAATTTAAATTCCATGACTATACTAGTTATTATTCAAATTAAAGGAAATCATTGGGACAAGTAATTGATTTCCGTTATTAAAACATGAATTGATATTAAAGTTCAGCGAGGCATGTAACTACTCGTTATTCTGTTTTGTTTCAATTTTTTTTTTGGAGGATGGTTTGGTGGGGGGATGGCGAGAAAAAGAAGGGACTAACATACCCCTTTCCTTTCATCGTATCCGAACTCTTTGGATTATATCATGATATGTTTCGCATTATTTTTATTTGTCCGTCTTGGATATTATAGTTGAAAGTCTGTTAGTCTTTTTTTTTTCTACTGTAAGTAAACTTTAATACGATCACTTTAATCTCAGTGTCAACGTTTCATTTTAAATATTTCTTTAAATATATTTACTATTTATAATTAAATAAGCGAGTGACTAGGCAAAAGTATTTGGAATAGTCCTACCTACGTTACTCGTATATGTAAATGGATATAAAACACAAATAAAACATTTCAAATAAAAAAATAGAGAAAACCACGGGGTGGAGTTGATCACTTAATTGTAATTTTTGTTGTTGTTTTTTGTGATATTTTGGCACCCTATTATTTGTATTTGGTTTCGTGCAGGGGCTGCGGTCACATTTCACCCCTGTTAGTTTTATTATTTTATTTGCGAGTATATCATACAGAATTCAACTGGGACATAAATTTTAAGTCACACTTATGGCACATAAAGCTCTAGTTCTCAATCTGCCCTCACTATACCTAACCCATTAGTGTGTTTTAGTGCGGATACCCCGGATAAATAATAAAAACGCTTGTGATAAATTAGGGGGGAAAAATACCTAAGTAGAAAGTCCAAACAAGATTAGTTTAAAAAGTTACCCCTTAGCTGAGAACATTACAGAACAGGGATTCAATAAGGGCTGTTTCCAAGAAAGGGATGGTAGTTCCGATTGATCGGTAAGGTCACAGTTTCCCGGAGATGTGCAAGCTTTTGTCTGTCATAGCAGCGGGAGAGGGTGGAGGGAGACTTCCTCTCCGGTAGACCTCGGATCAAGAGGTGAATTACAATGGGATTGTCTCCGCAGCAGCCAGTCACACAATGGAGACATTACCTAACATTGGAGTGTGACGGGTGATATCAGGGGGGGGGGGAGGTTAAGAGGGGCAGCCAAGGTTGACATTGATCATATAATGTCTTGAATATGGTGACTTGATGTTGCTAAGTAACCATAGGGAAGGGGAATTTAACAACGTTGCCTACTTCGTGATTTAGAAAGCTTCTTGTATCTAAGCTTGACGCACCTAAGCAGTCTAAGCACTATCATACTCAGATACCAATTTACGAAATAGAAAGAGATGAAGAAAATGATAAGTTCACCCTACGAGGCCCCCTTGTCCATATACCGATAACACTCCCCCTCTTCCACTGACGAGTATAAATACCCATTGTATTTTTTGCTCGTTGTAAACATTAACTAGCTTTTTAAGATTATATTTTCCTTGCTTCCGATTCTTGATAGACATATATATGCCACCGTGGACTTTTTAAAATTTACATCCAGGTAGGAAAACTCCTATAAGACATTTTCGTTGATAAGCCAAATAACCTGAGCTGTAGGCGATTTTAGTAAAAATACTTTTTTTAAATCCCAGTTTTTAGTCAAATTAATAATTTTGTGGCAATGTAAGATCATTTTTAGGTTTATTTAAGAATTTAAGGGGTTTTGTTTCAATAGCTATATCCTTAAAACTCAACGAATAAAACGTAGATAAATGGGAAATACGACTTTCTCTTGTCATGACCTTACATCTAGGAAACGTCCCTTCATATCGCTTAGATAGGGTAATTCAAGGGCATCGCCTACTTTAAAATGAAATATCTTCATACCACGTTATTTCTTACGGGCAGGGTCCGGATTTTTATTATATAAATCCTATAAATAGACTAATATTATATAATTACATTAACAATTCTAAAATATACATCAAAATTACAAAAAAAAAATTAAACACAAAAGTTTAAATGACTAATTGTTAAGAATGCTCATGAATATATCAAACAAGCACATTAAAAATTATAGCAAATAAACTCTTATATTTTGCTAAACATGAGAATTGATATCAGGTGGATATACAGGGTGATAAATGAAGTCCTAAGAAGAGTGGGTTAGAATAGAACCATTAATAGTTAACAATATATACCCCCTTCCGAATAAACATTTTCAATTTATTTGAAGTTTTGTATTTGGAATGGGGATGTTCCCAACACAAAAGTAGTTTGAAGCCTATATTTTCTAGTCAATCCAATAAATGTTTCGAAAAAAAAAAGCTTACCAAACGTTTTAAACCTGAAAAAATTCGTGCTGGAACCCTCATACATTTGTTTACACTAATATAATGAAAATTAAATAACGACAGTTGAATTTTACAACGTGATAACTACAGGTTTGTTAAGGCCATTGTCTACCTGTGACGTCATGTCGAGTCAAGATATGAAATTACGGTTTATTCAGCAAGACTTAAAGGATATAACGTTGAAACAAAAACCATACATTCTTAATAATTCTGGAGATAGTCCTAAAGAATCTCAGAATTAATATTTTTAGCTTGTAGTATTTTTTTTTTTGTAAACGTAGCTTTTATAAATCCTCTACAACTTAGGATATTTGGCTTGGTCACGAAAATGGCCTGTAGGAGTCTTCCTGCCAAGATGTATATTGAAATATTCTGTGGTAGAATATAGCTGTCTAGAATAAGAAACAAAATAAATATAATTTTTAAAAAAAGCAAGTAAATGTTTTCAATGCGCAAGTATAGTGACTGTGTATTATTATTATTATTATTACAATTATCATCATCATTATTAGCACCGCGTCTTACCACCCGTTCGGGTTATACGCACTTACGCTCATGTGTAATGGTAGGGTGATTGTGAGATGAAATGGAGGNCGCGTCTTACTACCCGTTCGGGTTATACGCACTTACGCTAATGTGTAATGGTAGGGTGATTGTGAGATGAAATGGAGGACCTACAGTTTAACGTGGAATCCGAACCACGGTGGAGGCCTGGCATTCCCCACATTCACAAGATGTCTTGTCAGAGGTGAAGGAAGGGTTTGGTAATCAGATAAATCTTTGCCGGGACCGAGGATTGAACCCTTTACCCCAGCACATAAGGTGACTGTGTAAACTTGGCAGAGGAAGAGGGGAATCGCTTTCAGTGGATAAACAAGAGGCTTCGCAGGCGGAACTGCTCATTTTTTTCTTTCCTTCTATTGGTGTCTAAGTGTGACATTGAGACTGCTTAGTGCATCAAGCTAAGATGCAACCCGCTTCGCAAAGAAGGCAACGTCGCTAAGTGAGAATAACCATCTTGGAATATTTCGACTTCATTTTGGCGTTAACCATGTTTTGAAAATTGTAATGCGTCATAGCTGAACGTCATGGCAATTTCTCGTTCATCTAGACGGTCCCCTTAAGATGGGCTGCAAGGAATTTTGATATAAGTTTAGTATTTTTAAAACAAAAAATATCTTTGGTCAAAATAATTATAATATAGCTTCAGTAGATACACTTGTTTTAATTTGCCACACATATTAATATCTACAGTTTTTTTTAATATCAATTATTATCATCGCAGAATTTGACTACATATTTTTCTTTCTCTCTAAAAAGTCTATCATAAAATGTCAATATATTAATTACAAATATTCAAGATTTTAAGATATTACTACGTATAGTAGCAACATGAGCTAAATATTTCTGTAGAAGCGATACTTTTTACTAAAGTAATTTTTTTATATACAAAAACAACCCACCTCAGTGGCGTAGTTGGCTAGCGCGCTTGTCGTGTTGTGCTCGACTGCTGAGGACGGGGAGGTTCGAATCTCGGTTGGGTGAACTGGGGGGGAGGGGGTTCCTAAATGGTTTTCCACTCTCCCTCCGCGCAAATGTGGATTCACTTCCTATAATTCAACCTTCCCAATTCCTTATCCATTAAAGTAATTGGTACTTAAAAAGCGTATAACCACAACGGGTAGTAAGACGTGGTACTAAATATTATTATTATATAAAAAACCCAAAATTACTAACCTCTACTAGCGTATCCATTGAATTAACCTTGATAGACGACAGAAAATATATCAAACTTAAAAACAAAAGTATTAAAACTGTCATGACATGTGCTCGTCAGCTTGTCGGAAGTCATGTGACCATCGGGCTGTATTCCATACTCTGGAGTCCAGACAGAAGAGTTTCCAACAGGTATTACCGATCTGAACTCCAGTGACCCACGTGTATGAAAATATATTCGCTCATTTTGATGGTTGATTGAAGGGTGTTGAATTTTAAACAATTATACCTACTAAATTGCAGTGAGTGTAACAATGTCAGCAAATAAATCACGATTGCAAAATCAGATATCATAAAAAAAAGAGTGCTTAGTGTCAAGTAAATACCACAAGTTACGTCTTAAAACAATTGTTCAGAAATATCCTAAGAAACAACAACTTGGAAATGGATTATATCTACAGAAACCTGGCATGCCTGAAGACTCAATATTTCATCGAGAACGTTTCATATTTTCCATCTTTTCTTCTTTCATCCCCATTTTAGACTGACAACAACAAAAAAACGAGGGAAAAAAATAAACAGAAAAGGTCAAAATAAAAGAAGACTTTTTTTAATAAAGAGAGCTGAAAAGGGGAGGAAAGTAGGGAATAGTAGGGACTTCTATGCGGGGTGAAATAGAACGAAGAAAACAGGTCCGTTCCAAACAGTCTGACAACAAACATTTGGAATGAAGATTCAGATAAATTTTGTCTTTTTTTTTATGCTCACCAAAATTCGATTAAAAAGTGTAGATATTTTTTTTGTGCAGCATTTTCAACAAGAGCTTATTATTTTATTTGTTGTCTTTAACGTCACTGTTAATTAAGGCTATAATATGTGACTTAAGGGACCCACCTACCGAAGCTGTGAGATGTTTTGCAGACGCTGGGGTCATTATTTAAAGGTGACCTGGTGGTCTAGGGGTAAGGTGTCAGACTTCTGTGCTGGCGGCCGGGGTTCAATCCTCGGTCCCGGCACAGATTTATCTGATTACCAAACCCTTCCTTCACCTCTGACAAGACATCTTGTGAATGTGGGGAATGCCAGGCCTCCACCGTGGTTCGGATTCCACGTTAAACTGTATGTCCTCCATTTCATCTCACAATCACCCTACTATTACACATTAGAGTAAGTGCGTACAACCCGAACGGGTAGTAAGACGCGGTGCTAATAATAATAATAATAATAATAATAATAATAATAATACATTATTTAAAAGGTAGTGAGTTAGTGATCTCAAAATATGGTTCACGCCAAAATGAAGGCGAAAAAATCAACATTTACTTAAAGGAGTAAGTCTTCATATTTTTTAATAAAAAAAAAGTAATTTTGAAATCATTATATTCTAAGTTTTAAAGTTATAAAACATTGTATGAAGAGGCTAAATCAGTAGGCTGGAAATAATAATGGGTTTGAGTTAAAGATATGGGATGAATAAGATAGTATCAGTAATAAATGTACCCTTGATTTGCGTAGTAGGTGTTTAGAAAATAAATGACTAAATACATTCTAGTACAACCAACTTGCTGTGATTTGAACCCTTAAACCTTACGTTACAAGGGTGGGAAAGCAATAATTTCAAATTTATAAGCCTAAGTACGGTACAGTTTTCGAAGGGTGGGGGGTGGGGGATGAGTTCAATATTGACTATATTTTATTATATTATTAGTACTAATTTATAGGTATTGATATTATTTATCAAAAGTAACATTACAGAATATATGGCCTAACGTATGAATACGTTAAAATAGATTTAGTAGTTCTTCGAGCTGTCAGATAAGATTCATTCTAAATAAACTACACTGTAAATGTTATATAAGGCCATTTCTATGGAAATTAGACTGTAACGGTCAAATAAAGTTCCTTTTATGAGAATTATACTGTATCTGTTAGATAAGGTCCTCCTAGGAAATTAAACTCAGCTGTCAGATAAGGCCCTTTGTATGAAAACTAAATTGTATTTGTCAAACAAGACCCTTTCTATGAAAATTAGACAGTAGCTGTCAGATAAGGCCTTTCCTGTGGAAATTAAACAGTAACTGTCAGATAAGGCCCTTCCTATGAAAACTAAACGGTAGCTGTCAGACCAGGCCCTTTCTATGAAAATTACAGTGTCAGACCAGGCCCTTTCTATGGAAATTAAACGGTAGCTGTCAGATAAGGACCTTCCTATGAAATCAAACAGTAGCTGTCAGATAAGGCCCTTTCTATGAAAGCTAAATGGTAGTTGTCAGATATGGTCCTTTCTATGAAAATTACCCTGTATCTGCGAGACAAGGCCCTTTCTGTGAAAACTAAGCGGTAGCTGTCAGATAAGGCCCTTCCTATAATAATTAAACTGTATCTGTCATACCATGTCCTTTCTATGAAAATTATACTTTATCTGTCAGACCATGCCCTTTTTATGAAAATTACACTGTATCTGTCAGACCAGGCCCTTTCTATGAAAATTACACTGTATCTGTCAGACCAGGCCCTTTCTATGGAAATTACACTGTATCTGTCAGACCATGCCCTTCCTATGGAAATTAAACGGTAGCTGTCAGATAAGGGCCTTCCTATGAAATAAGACAGTAGCTGTCAGATAAGGCCCTTCCTATGAAAATTAAACTGTATCTGTCAGACAAGGCCCTTTCTATGAAAACTAAACGGTAGTTGTTAGATAAGGCCCTTCCTATAATAATTAAACTGTATCTGTCATACCATGCCCTTTCTATGAAAATTACACTGTATCTGTCAGACCAACCCCCTTTCTATGAAAATTACACTGTATCTGTCAGACCAAGCCCTTCCTATGGAAACTAAACTGTAGCTGTCAGATAAGGCCCTTTCTATAATAATTAAACTGTATCTGTCATACCATGCCCTTTCTATGAAAATTACACTGTACTGTCAGACCATGCCCTTTCTATGGAAATTACACTGTATCTGTCAGAGCAGGCCCTTCCTATGGAAACTAAACGGTAGCTGTCAGATAAGGACCTTCCTATGGAAACTAAATGGTAGCTGTAAGATAAGGCCCTTCCTATGAGATCAGACTGTAGCTGTCGGAGAAAGCTCCCCCTATGTAAATCGCACTGTACACTGTCCTCGTGTTAACAATGACCCGGTGTGGTGTAGTAAACACATCTCGCTGTTCCTCCTGCCAGGTCACCGAGTTATGTCTATCGTATCGGTGTAACTGTTATTAATCAAGGAAGAAGGAAGGGAGGTCACCAAAGTTCGTCCGTTCATTTCACTTCAGTTCGCAATGTTAATGTACTGTTTAGCCCACCCAGGGGTCTCCAAGAGGTGGATACGTTGCCAGATACGGCACTACCTTTTTTTTAGAGGCCATTGATCTATGTACAGTATCATTGAAAAAGGTGTCCGGGATTTAATATTTTATTACATTATGTAAATAATTTATTATTATTATTATTATTATTATTAGCAATGCGTCTTACTACCCGTTCGGGTTATACGCACTTACGCTAATGTGTAATGGTTGTAATGGTAGGGTGATTGTGAGATGAAATGGAGGACCTACAGTTTAACGTGGAATCCGAACCACGGTGGGGGCCTGGCATTTCCCACATTCACAAGATGTATTGTCAGAAGTGAAGGAAGGTTTTGGTAATCAGATAAGTCTGTGCCGGGGCCGAGGATTTAACCCCGGCCGCCAGCACAGAAGTCTGACACCTTACCCCTAGACCGCCAGGTCACCCGTAAATAATTTTAAAAAAAAGCAAAACTTTATTTTAACATTGCATCTTACTACTCGTTTGGGTTGTACGCGTGTGTGTTAATTACGCTAATGGTTTTAGGGATTAGGAAGGTTATATTTAAATTAAGAGTATCAGCATTTACATGGAGGGAGAGTGGAAAACCAATTTGAAAAAAACTCTTTGAGTACACCCGACAAAGATTCGAACCTTGGTCTCTTCTTCTTCTTAGGCAGTTTAGTCTACTGCTAGAGTAGCGCATTAGACCATGCGGTCACCAATGCAGGTCTATATGACCAATCGCTACGTTAAAATTGGTACTCACATACGACAGTTTTTGTAAAACAAATAAATGGATGAACCGAAAAACAGATGAAACATAAACTGTGAATGTGTTATGATAATTATGATGATTTTAGGAACCATTGAAAGTCTTAAAACTAACTTAAGGCTAATTAACTAGACAAAGGCAACCATAAGAATAACTCTTCTTCGAGTAAAATACCTGTGTTACCACCGGGGATCGAACCTGGGACCTCTAGATCAGTAGCCAGGACAATATGCTGGCCTAGTAAAATATATATTTATCTGTAGATTGGCTCATAAATCACAAAACGTCAGAAGTTAAAATGAGATTTACCACACACCCTGGGGAAAAACAAGAACGTGGACTTTGCTGGGTTTTTTCACCTGTTTATGATTCGTTTAGTTCTAATTTGTGTTAACTAAAGCTAAATAGTATTCCCACATAAGTCAATATATTCTATTTAGCTATTTTTCTTATAAGACCATATTTGAAAAATATATATTAAATCAAAAAAGGTTGTGCATTTAAATTTGATTTAGTTTTTAACCCAATTTTGAGGCATTTTTATAAAGTATGTAAATATAAATGTATTTTGAAACAGTCGCCTTAATCGGCTATAGTTTTTTTTAAGAGGGGAGCCTCAGTGGTTTGGGGTAATGTTCTCGTTTCAGGACTCGATATTCACTGGCTCAAACCCAGCCGAGTTCGAATGATTTTTTTACTGCACGATGGAAATCCGTAGCACAACTTCCTACAGATCGGAAGTAAAAACCGTCGGTCCAATGACGATTGTGGCTTGTAAAAGATCCCTATTGAGTATGTGAAAATACCTTTCCAGCAATATTTGTAGGCTCTTTCTTACTCACTCGTATAAATCCTGTGCGAAAAGCAACGGGAAACTACCGCACTTTTAGGACTTAATTAGGAAATGTGCCTTATCCCAGATGGTGCAGGCATTACTAACCGGTCGAAGGGCTGAATGCATATCTAACTCCATATGAATTGGAAGCACATCAGGACCAACCCGTGGGCTGAAGACTCATTATTTTTTGG
The DNA here is from genome assembly GCA_902141385.1 of Timema californicum. Classification (NCBI taxonomy): domain Eukaryota; kingdom Metazoa; phylum Arthropoda; class Insecta; order Phasmatodea; family Timematidae; genus Timema; species Timema californicum. The sequence goes on along the minus strand of CABFOW010002804.1, from coordinate 65,990 downwards.
AGTAACCGTGGCATTTGATTTATACAAATTACCAGTGGTTTCAAAAAGATGTTTCCCAATGTTAAACAAAAAGTAGGCACATAAATTTGCTTCAACCTTCAATCTTGGAATAATTGAAGTTGCTTCAGTAAAAGCTATGATGTACCGCGTCAACGTCGGAGTGAATAAGTAACACATTTTTTTCTGCCAAGGCGCGTAGTTCTACCCTAAACAAAGCAGTGCGTTGCAAAAGAAAAAAAAAACTTGTTAAGATGGAAGTATAGGGAAAGAGGGTTAAGGGCAGTACTTTCGCAGCTTTAACAACAGTTTTTTGGTCAAAATAAATAAAATATTGCTCCAGTAGAAACATAAGAGTATAATTTTCTTTACATAGTTACATCAACAATTGTTGAATATCTGCCATGTGCATTGCGTCATTAGATGATGAACTTTTTAAATGAAAAGAAAAAGTTGTCACTCAATTCCAGGGCATCCTTGACAGATATTCAACAAATGAAGATGTCACCATGTGAAGAAAATTAAACTCTATTTTTATACTGAAGCAATAGTTGATCTATTTTGACCTAAAATACGTTTTGATATAAAAACTGCAAAACTGTTTCTTACACTCTAACCTTAAGTCAACTTAAAAAAATTGTAGAACACTGCACTATTGCTATCTTGCCCTGTGTAGATATAGCCACTGAGGCGTCGTTGGTTCAAATCCCAACTGGCTCAAAGTCTCTAGTTATAAACTTGATGTGGCTGAGTCAAGAAGGATACGGAGATCATTATATTTGCTGACTCAGGATCTAATATTTATCTGTTTTGGAAGACACAACCACAGCGACATCAGTGAAAGCATCACTCTCCCAAAAATCTTGAAGGCTGATGATGGATAGACAGGGGGTTTGAATCACTGTCGGGTGCACTGGGAGTGGCTTTCCCTAAATGGTTTCCTATTCTATCACCACTCAAATATAGCTACATTTCCTCTTAATATTATCTTCCAAGATCCTAGCCAAAATAAAATAAATATAAGGATTAATAGGATGTGGTGAGGTGCACTTCACACACACACACACACCAATAGTATTATTATCATCAACGCGTCTTACTACCCGTTCGGGTTATACGCACTTATGCTAATATGTAGTGGTAGAGTGATTGTGAGATAAACTGGAGGACTTACAATTTAACGTGGGATCCGAACCACGGCGGAGGCTTAACATTCCTCACATTCACAAGTTGTGGTTAATACACGTCTTCTCAGAGTCGTGAAGGAAGTGTTTGGCAATCAGACAAATCCGTGCCGGGACCGAGGATTGAACCCTGGACCCATGGCACAGAAGTCTGACACCTTACCCCTAAACTACCAGGTCACCGGACACACAAATAAAGAACCGATAAAAGGTACTTTAACGCCAGAGCTGTGGCTAATTGTGTCCAGACCTCAAAAGTATAATCAATCACTCCAATGAAAGAGAACCTACTTAATATCCCTATAGTTTGTTTGACAGGTCTTGAACCAGTGATCTTTTAACCAGTCCAGATATTTACTGACTGGCTTAGGGTGTGTTGATCTAAAGTTAAGTAATTTTTCCGGTCGTACACTGTTTGATCTAGCCTTGCGCTCATGATGTGGAGTAGATAGACAGTCCTTAAGGTCTCTATTCCAAATCTGTTGGCACGTTATACTGTATGTCCAGCTCATCTATCCTGGCTTTCGGGTGACGGTAGGTCAGGGTTATATCCATGGTTGGATGTATTGAAGGTGATTATTCCTATATGTTTATACACTCTACCTCCTCGTAAATGAGTTTTAATTTCTTCTTAATTTTATTTACCTTATATCTATATTATTTGTGTAATTATATGTCTTTATTCCATACAGATTGTAAGACGCAATGGAAAAGAAAAAGTTTGTCTCTACCGGGAATTGAACTGGTGACCCCAAAATATTGTATACCCTCGCTACCAACATTACTTAGGTGTATTTTACTAAGATTAAATCAGTTTGTAAGTCATGCGCTTGCTGATATAATTTTATCTTCAAACTTGGGAAGGGCAATGCCAAGACGTCACATCGGTGGTACAATGGTCTAAAAGGCTTCACTTTCACAATATTTATTTTTATTTCTTAGCCATATGTCTTACTACCCATTTGGGTAATCCGTTTATGTACTAATTACTCTAATGGTTTAAGTGATTAGGAAGGCTATATTTATAGGAAATTCACCCGAATTTGCGTGGAGCTAAAGTGCCAAACCATTTAGGAAGATCCACTCTGAGTAGGTTCGACCGAGAATCTAACCTTGATAACTCTGTCATCGGTATTCTAGTCTACTTCCAGATTGACGCGTTAGACCGCGCGGCCACCGAAGCAGATTGCTCTTTCAATAGACTGGACTGCCGATGACGGGGAAATCGGGGATCGAATCCTGGTCGGGTGTATTGGAAATATTTCTTTCTAAATGGTTTTTCGCTCTCTCTCTCTCTCTCTACACACTAATTCTGACAAACTTCCCCTTAATTCAGCTTTCCTCATCCTGAATCTATTAGCGTAGTCAGCACAGACGCGTACAAACTGAACGGGTTGCTAAAACGCGGTGGTGAGTAAAATGAAGTATATCTATGTCCCTTAAAAGTTGTTAATCGGTTTTTTTTGTTCATCCCTGTCCAAGTGTCTCTTAGCAATGTTTTGTACTGTACAATGAGAGCAAGGTGAGGTGAGGTGAGGTGAGGAGGAGAGAGCAACCTATTACTCCAAGACCTCGTTAAACTGCTCGGCCTCGCTGGCTCTCTCACTGACATCGCACACTCCCTGCAATAGTTTTGTTAGGAGGATAGAGAATACCAAGGAACTCTTTAAAAGTCTTCCTTACACCTTTACATACATACATACATAAACACGTACATACATATACACATACATACATACGTACATACATACATACACACACGTACATACATACATACATACATACATGTATGCATACATACACACATACATATATACATAATTACATATATACATACACATATATACATATATGCATACATACACACACATATATACATACATGCGTACATATATACATTCACACATACAAATATATATACATACATATATACATACATACATATATGCATACACACATACATGTATACATACACACATACAAATATATATATTTATATATATACATACATACATACATACATACACACATACATATATATACATACATACATAATCACGCCGTTCCCTTACGGGGTAGGCAAAAAACCATGCATAAAACTCAAAAAACAACTCCGTACTTAATCCATCCTCACTAGCTTTCTCCACACCTCCCTATCCTTGCATACTCTCTTTGCTTCAACGACATCCATACACAGAGTCATGAATGGTCGTTTATTCTAAAAACTTTTAATGTATCTCTTTTCCACACATTCATCTACATCTGGCTACGTGTTACATTGCCTAACCCTTTCTTTTTACCCACACACTCTACCTTCATATATTTGCTTCGTAGCTTGAGCCATACTCGTCCTCTCAACATGCATAAACCAAAGTAAGACACTTCTCTCAAATTGACATACAGAATTTAATTTAATACCTCACTCCTTCAGAACCCATTCATTACTGACTCTGTCCATAAGATTTTTTACATTTCTTAGATATCTCATTCCAACCGTATTCAACTTCGCACTCGTGTTTCGTCTGACAATCCCACGATTCACATCCATAAAACAATGTTGAAATTAACACACTTTTATAAACAGCCATCTTTTCCTCTTTTGGCAACTACTTTATTCCTTAGGTAAGTTCTAAAATAAAGTTATTCAGGTGGAGTGGAAGGGTGGACGAGATAATGTAAGTATTTTTGAAGTTTTTATGCATTAAAAAAATTTACAAATAAAATATTGTTCAATTAGATACATTTAGCTATATTGTCAACATGGCATTTGATTAAACACGCTTTGGAAGTTCTATCCAAATTTCGCTAAGTCCATTACAGATATTCATGATTGTTGGTATCACCTCGTGTGGAAAACTAAACTTTATTTTTCTACTAGAGCAATATTTTATTTATCATGGCCAAAATAAAAAAGTTTTTGTATAAAAATTGCAATAACACTGCACTTGACTCAAGCTATATTTATTTAGGATAATATTACTATTACTTTTACATTTAATACAAGGGCACTTTTATTAATTAATTAATGTACCACATTTAATTACCCGTTCAAACTACCCATACTTTTACAACAATAGGATAAGAACGAGAAAGGTAGAATTTAGAGAAAAATTACGCACATTTGTTGTGAGGGTGATTAGTAAATAATTTAGGAAAAAACCACCCTAAGACACGGGTCTGGGATCCAAGGCCCTGCCTCACTTTCCCCAATAAATCAAGACGAAACTGACACCCCAGTTCGCGTGTCCACCTGCGAGGGTACACAAGAGCTACTAACCAAAAGGGGTTTCCCACTTTTACTCTCACGGTAGGGGTTCTTGTGTTTTTTCCCACCCAAATGTGAGTGCACTTACTCTAAGCAGACTTCCTAATTCTTGTCTCCAAATAGTAAGCCGTTACTAAATTAAGAATTAATGTGCTAAGACAAAAAGTTAAAAAAAAAGAGGTTTTTATTACTTAGATGACCTCTTGAACTGGAATGAACTTAAGAATTCAAGAGCTTTCCCAATTTTAAATTTTGAAAATGTGGTGGTACTGCCATGGTAGTCGCTCAACCCAATACAGGTAAATAATTTAGAAACACTTGATCACATTCTAACAAATAAAAAAAGGGGGGGGATACAATTTATGGCATAAAGTACCTTCCCAATCCCTACTCCATTTATCATTGTATTAAATAGCTTCTGTATTAGAAACATCCGAAGAGAACATTAATTTATGTTTTTTGTATCGATTATGCTAAAAACTTGTTGAGGTTGGTGTTCAAAGAGAACGGAGCGAACCAACGGTAACTTATGTCATTCCAAAGTTTACCATGCCCAGCAAACCACGTGTCCCATATTTCATCATCTGTCTCATCTTTCAGCCTTGTTTTATGGTTCGAGCCGAATGGTGGCGGACATACGCGAAAGAGAGAGAGAGCCGAAGATGAGGTTGCATGACATGTAGGGTGGGAAGAATAAAAAGTAGTCATTTCGGCGGGAAAGACAAAATAACTGTTGAAGACCAATTTTATATCCGCACTGTCATATTTTAAGCGAAGTCTGTTTCTTGTTTTGATGTATTTGTAGATTTTTAAAAATGGATGGTAGCGTGTGATCTGTGTCCATAGCTCTGAGGGATTATCAGAATTATTTTTACTTTAAAGTTTTGGATTGTTCTCAAAAGATGGCAAGTTCCATAAGCCAAAACTATGGGTCAGTTTCATAATCAGACTTAATATGATTCAAGTGCGGTGCTGTAATAAATCCAAGACGACACCTACCTAAACTCGGATGAAATAGGCTAGTTTTTCCTATTAAACTGGCCCGTTACATTCTGGTCTAGGTAGTTACCGTATTTCGTGTAGCACCACACTTGACGCGTAATAAGTCTGAATATGAAACTGACTCATTGACGGTATATCTATAATTCTATCAAAATGATCGAAATTTGCTAGGTCTCCCCTTAAAAAACAGTTTTAAAGAATTTTAGGGGGTAACTACATTACTTAAGTAAGCAGTGCATTAATTTTCAACTTTGTAGGCTATTAATACACAACATGACTTCTTAATATCTAGATTAGTTGTTCTAAATTGTTCTTTAAAAGTTATAAAGAGGAATATTTCGTTTATTCTCCTTTATGGGTTTAGTTCTTAAACAATAAAATACATTTTACTTTAGTTCTTAGCTAACGATTGCAAATTTCTTGAATAGTATTAATTTTTAAAGTTGAGCGTAACCATAGTTTTATCGAATCCAAATTCTATATGTATTGCTTAGGAAATTAAAAGGGCTAACGAAACAAATTTCTTGATAACAATATAATGACATTGAATAAACCCTACTTCACACCTCTAACTACTCTTTGGTGAGTTTATTCTAGGTGTCTCTCTTCTTTTTTTTAAAATCAACGAATTATTAGCAATGTGAGTAAAGAAAATTCGTTCCAACTTTTAAAATTCTAGAAATGAGTCTAGTTCACATATATACGAATCCGAGTATTAGAAACCATTGTAAATAAAAAAGTTTACCTATCTTCACTCTTTTTAAGTTTTTTATAGAAAATATAAATAGTAACTGTACTCTAAACATAGGCCAATATAATTATATCCACACAGTTGCTTTGCTGTGGTGCTGTATCAATATATTTATTTAATTCAAATATCTTTGACATTTTTGCATTAGAATATCTACTATTTATTATCTCTCCTGCTATTGAACAAGCAATAAGACAAAACTAGGCAATCTAGTTTCTGTTTTCATTTATTTACTAACTAAATTATGGCTTCTGTGTGCACTAAATATGTAACCATTATTTAATTTAATAAGAATTACTTAACCTTACAACACAGAATTTACAAGAAATGTTTTTCATAACAAATTTAAAAAAAAGAATCCTGTACACTCCTCACTAATTTCTTACTAAATTAATATTAGACCATATGTTCCTTTTCTGGACCATTCATCCAGACTTATAAGAACTAACAAAAATGTGATATTTTTCTGATTAAATCAACCTACTTATGTTATTTTTCCTTCAATTGTTTTACAACCTCCCGTTTTCCATACACAGGCAAATCAATATTCTCTAAATTATGATTTTACTTTATATTTGATTAATAACCTAGATGGGTAGTAAGACGTGGTACCAAAAAAATACGTACAGACAATTTCATACATAGACGGCAATTAAAATAATAGTTAATGATGTTGCCTACCTGTGACGTAGTGGCAAGTCAAGATAGAATTTCACCTCTTAATGTATTTACGTTTTATTCAATGGGTCTTAAATATATAGGTTTGAAACCAAAAAAATATTAAAAAATTCTAAACGTAATCAAACATTGTCACAAAATTATATTTTTGATCTTGAATTAATTTTTTTACCCATTTTTTTATAGATCGTTTACAACTCAGACCATTTGGTTTATGCATGAAAATGTCATGTAGGAATAATTCTGTCAGGAAGTAGATTTAAAAAGTTTGTGAACTAATGTGTCTTTTTGGAATAACAAACAAGAAAAAGGTAGTTTTTAAATGCAAGTCGATGTCATCCAGGCAGTTGTTGAGTGCATGTGTATCCTCGTAAGAGAAAGAGAGAAAGATTAGTGGCGGCTCGTAGCTAAAATTAGTGGGGGTGCTCTTCCAGAAAATGTTTAGCCTTGGTTTTAAAAATTAATTAAAGGAAAAAACATATATAAAAAGAAAATTTATTCAGGAACTTGATAAAATCTCAACATTTTTTTTTTACTTACTTTAACTTAAATTGTTACAGTTCAAGCTTGATCTATTCATTTAAAAATGAAATCCATTCTTCTTGTTTTAATTTGCGCAAAAAGTTCAATAATTTTCTCCTTGATCTCTGGATGACAACTGAGGAAATTTTTCTCCATTAAAAATACTGCAAGCGCATTTAGTCTTTGTGTTAAATAAAAGAACAAAAAAATCAAAGAGAAGAGTTGGAAGCAGAGTAATAATCTAATTTTACTCTCTTCCTCACTTTATCACATTCAAGAATTTGGTACACGGTTTTAAAGCACAACACACGCTGAGTAAAAAATAACTTCCTTCCTCCATCACGTCAGAGCCGGCACTGCGAGAGCAACAGTGCTCTTTCTACCGGGCAGTCCCGACTCTCTCCCCACCCCCTACTATGTGCGCATGCGCACAACAGTCAAACACCACGTCACTGGAACTGTGAAACACACAGTTCAATACAAATATTTTTGTATCGTTTTCATAAACTGGGGGATGGCTACTGAAGTACTGACATTAAGCTCAAGGAATATATATTATGCTACAAAAATAAAGAAAGAATTAAAGAAAAAAGGGCTCATTATATTAAATGTTATCGATAATATAAAGTGTAAATAGGGGGTGCTGCAGTTCCGCAGTGCCTATACACGAGCCGTCACTGGGGAAAGTACTATCGGCACATAGATTAGAGACCTCGTAGGGTGAACTTCTCAGTCTATTTGTTCTCTTTCCATTTTGTACATTGAAGTCTTAGTTTGATAGTGCTTAGACTGTTTAGTTCACAATATTGTTTTGAGTTGGTTGCGTCGTAAATAAACACTATTGATTAATGTTGTTCTTTTTTTTTATTAAGTGTTGATTTAACAACTCTGAAAATAAAGTTTTGCGCATGACCATACCCCCCCTCCCCCCACTCCCTTTTCTACGTAACAGAACAGGCAAGAACCGGCCCCGTCTCACTGCAGGCAGATTGACTTTCTGGTTGCTATGGCAACGCACCAGCCTGGCTCGGGCCTAGATGGCTGTAGTGCGAGAAGGACAGAAGATACTCGCTCTTTTCGGAGCTCGATCAATGGCACTCATGGAGCAAGCAAGGTGGTGGAGTAAAGCGCAGGAGAAGAGAGGCTTTCGAGGAAACTAGGAGATAGGAAAAACAAAAAACAAAAAAATAAAACACAAATACACACACACAGAAAAGAATAATCATGACGCGAGAAAAAAAAAATTTGAGCCACTTTCGTTGGCTGTTATAAAATATTGTGTCTAGATAAAGTTGTTTCTCATGCACCGCATCTTACGACCCCTTCCGGTCCATCAGCATTTAGATACAGAAACTTAGGAGGGATGAAGAAGGTGGAATCTAGAGGAAATGTACCCGGATTTGTGTGGAGTTGAGGAGGAAACTAAATTATTAAGAAATGCCACCACAATATAACCAGTCGGGATTTGAGTCACGACCTCTTTGTCACAGGGAAACTAGACAATACGAAATTGATGTTCCTACCTATATGAGATGTGATAAGGGGTGGGGCGAGTGTGTAGGGGGTTGGGTTGGGGGGGGGGGTAAGTACAGCTA